>VUQR01020086.1:3977-24720 GCA_015108515.1 Hemichromis elongatus
AATAAAAATCACAAAAAAAAAAAAAAAATGAAAAAAAAAAAAAAAGTAAAAAAAAAGTTTTAAATACAAACCAAGAAGAAGAAAGAGGATTAAAAAAAACAGCAAAAGCTGAATAAACACAATTCATGTCTCCTGTCTTAGCATCCTAGGATTGTTTGTCTTTTCCTGAAAATAAAAACAGACATAAAATCTTATAGCTGCCAATTAGTACTGGCCACTGCTAATTAGCTCCAAATTAGCATCAGAATAATTAGTATTGCAGAAGTATTGGTTGAGTTCAATTAATGCTGATGATACATTAGTGCTAAATGTCAAATAACAGATCCTTTTTGGTTAATTACAGCCTCAAGTGCAAAGGTTGGGCTGATACACACATGCACAGGCATCCTGAATTTTAACTGCCTCTCGGTCTATTCGAAAGTTACATTCAGCCCTCTTCCTACTTGGTATTCCACACAGGTGTCATACTTTGTAAAACTTTAAATGACTTACTGCCCTGCCATCTCTTGTAAATTCCCAATATCTCACTCTATTGTTCTTCAGTGTATCAAGAGTCCTTCAGCAGGCTCATGACCTAGTACGATTCAAGCTGAGACGAGAGCAAAAATCTCATTACAAACTAAAAGCTCCACTTTGGGTGACACCTCTTATAAAGATGATAAGCCATGGAGAATGGCGTGGAATCACACTGCGCTGATGGAAACAGATGCATCAGTGGAACCCTGCAGGAGAATTAGAGCAGCCTAGGACAACAGTTGGCAGAAAACACAAAAGCAGAAACTGTATCCTGTCCAACTATCCTCAGCATCTTAAAGTGCTGTGATCTCTAGTGCCGCAGATTAAAAAATTCCATCCTATAATAAAACCATAACAGGTTAACTCTACAGAATGCATACTGAACAGAAGAAAAGCAACTGGACTATAGAGAGCATTTATCAAACAGACAGGAGAGAAGTAGAGTTTAATTTAATTCTGTGTTTGAGAGTAAGATACAACTTGGAATAACACCTAAAGGTTTAAATGCAATTTTCCAGGCCATCAACTGACCATCAACTTGCCACGTTATTCTGCCCTCCAAGCCAAAGCATCTGTCAGCAATGTCTCTAGCTGCTGACTCATGACATATTGAACTAAAGTGGGAGTTCCTGTACAACTCTGAGCACGACAAAAAGTTATGGAAATTTAACAATCTATGAGGATTCAATTTACCCGCTTTTTGTTAACTTCTTTATAGCTATAACGTTTACAGAAATGATAAAGTTCACATATGCTGACAAAATCTGACAGATAAGATGGCAGTTCTTATCTTTTTCAATTGCCTTGCCATGCTCAGCAGAGGTTTCCCCACCAATTAACCTTCAGGAAGAGACAGTAGCTAATTCAATTATACTGGACTGCAGAGCCGTGTTTCTGAGTGACAGCTCAACCTGCCTCGGTGCTCTGATTGACAAGCTGTGAACCAGAGCAGTCATTCCCCGTGCTGAATGTTTATATCTGTGTGACCCAGTGGGCTACCTGACACATTTAGGAAGAGGACATTATCACTTTAAGATTAGCTCCATGAAGAAAATGCAAGACGAGTTTGACTTCAATAATCTACATAGTGGTATCAGGAAAATATAAAAAATGTACCTTCTTAAGCAAATTTGACTTTTCAACAGCAAATGTTCAATCACTCAGTGGATGCTTTAAGGCCTGTGCCCAAATGTAATATTCCCTTCATGGCTGTTGCACTTAGGCATCTGCTGCTGAGTGACAGCCAGTAGGAAGCATCAGAAGGAACAGATTTATTGAGAACATGTTGTAATCTGTTATGTAAATGAACTGTGCAGTTAATGGTCAGGAAGAAAAAAGTGATTATTACTTGATATGATTGAAATCATCACTACATAGTCTCTCATATTCATTTCTTTTTACAGAACACAAAAGCCCATTATGGATGGAGAAGGTGGTACAAAATAAATTCCGTTGGTGTTAGCAAGGATGCAAGCAAAATCAGACTTTTGTAGGAACTGAAACATCTGCGATGACTGCAGAAATGAAAAGGAACAACAGGGTGGCAAATGGAAACAACCATCTTGTGTGATCGCAGCTCTAAGAAATAAAACTATCCCTGCCTTGAAAGGAAAGTTATTGTTTCTGACAGGACAAACTCTCTCAGGCTCAACAAGGGGCAGAGGATGCAATGTTGAGCTGGAGCTCTGCTATCAAAGGAGTGAAACGCATTTTGGTCCACCACAGAAAATCGGGTGTAGGCTGAAAGGAGATCGCAACAAGAGATGACAGCTACACTGCTGGGAGGACTTCCATCCCCGTTAGTTTGCAGGATGCAGTGAATAAATCCTTGGAGAGTAAACATACATTTAGGATGATAAACAAATAAATGCTCTAATGATATTGTCACATAATCTGCATTTTTACTGTTGATGCCCATTTGAATTAACTTGCACGTGGATAATGAGGAGTATTTGCTTTGCTATTTTTTGAACTATTTCTTCATGAAGTTCAAATATTTTAATTTATAAGTAAAAATAGAAGTTAAAAAATGCTGGCTTTCAAAATTAATGCTATAGCTGACAGCCATAACAGTGTCACATGCCTCCTGTGTGATAGGCATTAGGGTAGATCTTGCTCTAATCAGAGAGACATTGCAGTCAGCCTCAGTCACCACTATAGATAATATAAATGTTCCAAATTAAAACAAATGCCTCTCTTGCAGATGCTCCTCATTTGTGTTGTAATTTGCATACTTCTTTTAGAGTACTCATACAGAGGTGTGCAGTCACCAAATGTCATCTGTGTCATAACCTACTAAGGAAAAGAGACAGAGGCAATTATCATTCAGCAGAGTCGAAAGGTCACATGACAAGTCACATTACACAGTGGACATAGACAGATGGTTTTGTGATGTGATTAATCATTTCACCAATCCAGGCAATCTGCTTTTATGGTGCTCTGTTGAAGTGATTGCTTTTAGTCCTGATCACAGACTTTAAACTGTCAAACTGTCAAATAAATATGCTTTTTTTTTTTTTAACCAAGATCCAAGTATAGCAGGAGCCTTGTAACATTAGAGCAAAGCTGAAAGTCTACATCACATTTCTTTGCAACTTTTATTAGTACATGGGGACTAGTGTTTCATTGCTATGTATTCATTTATTGTTTGGTTAAAGGTCAGTCAGAAACTACGTCTTACTGGATGAAAGAAATCTGGCAATGCGATGCCTCAGGAGAAAGAAGTGTGCTCATGATCACCTGATGCACCACTTTAAGTGCTGGGAGAGTGAGCATTCTTCCACTGAAAAGCTGCTTTTGGATCACCGGGTCATGTGTGGAGAACAACCTTCCATCAATATTGATATCAAAATCAAATAAGATTAATCTGTCATAGAAACTGAAGTTCGAGCTTAAAAGTGATTTTGAAAAACTACTACAAGCAAGTCATCAGATCCAGGGAGCGATCCAAAAATACTGGCTAACAGCTAACAGTCCTTTTTAAGGAGCCAGACTGAATGGGGACAGCAGCCAAATTTATTGAGTGTATAGGTTGCACTTTTTTACGGATGGAAAATTTAAAGAACTACTTACAGTGATGATAAATACCAACAACATATTAAAAGTACAACAACTGTTGCTCTCCCTATTAATTAGCATATATCTAGTTGTTTGTCAAAACCACAGGGAGCCATTAGATATGGACAAAAGAGCAACATGAAGCTCCAGAGCCACCTGTGACCTCTTCTCTTTCCCAGGGCATGGCTAAATGCAGTTTTGCCAAAGCTAATGATGTATCATATTTATGGTTACTTTGGGGATGCTACAGAATCCACCTGGTTGTGAGAACAGTCCTCCTTTCAATATGCAGCCTTACTTTTTTAAAGGGCCACATTTTAATCCAAACTACTTTCCTTTTGTAAACCTAACCAGTGTTGTGAAGGTTACATTTAAAATGTATTCCACTGCACATTACAGAATACAAGCCCCAAAATGTATTTTGTAACGTATTCCGTTACGTTACTCAATCAGAGTAACGTATTCTGAATACTTTGGATTACTTAATATATTATCATGGTTTTTACAACTACATGAATGTACTAATACTGCACGATTTGTTACTGTTACTGATGGCTACTCGCCATACCAATACCAACTAGATTTTTAAATGTTAATATAAAACGAGTAACAGTAGGGTGGACATTAGCTAAGGCTGCACTTTTTGTAGTGATCTCGTATAGAAAATTATTCCGTGCATATATAAAACAGGTCCGCATCTCCGAAATGTAGTAAAGGGACCTCCGGCTAATACATTGGGTTCCGTGTCGGGCTCATAGACGAAAACTAGCTTTACTTAGTTGCCTGGGTCAACTTTGCTAGCAGAGAGAGGCGCTGAAAGGTTGCTCCAACGGAACTTATTGTTTCAGAGAAAAACACAAACACAGTGTACAGTAGAGTCTTAATAGCTTACTTACAACTGGGCTCGTCAGGCACTCTTTTTGGCTGCAGTAGTTATTATTATATTTACATGCTTCCACATGTTTCTGGTCGGTGACAACTCGTACTTTTTCGACGGGTATGGCAGTGAATTCTCCACGCAGACTATACTGCCCATGATGCTACATGCTTTAGGGCTATGCCTGTAACACTCTGCCTATGTCCTTCACATTAAATAATTTTTTAAATAATAATTTTAAAAATATTTCTTCACGGAACTACTTACGGTCCGTGAAGATTGAGACCCAGGCATTAGAGCCTCTTATTGCGTGTTTTGTTTGGGTTTCCACTGGCATTAAATTACCAGAAATAGAGAGGGCATAGCCTAAGATATGAAACAGGAAAATTCCGCCGTGTAATCCATTTATTTCAACAAAGTAACTGTATTCTGAATACCACCTTTTGGTAACTGTAACAGAATACAGTTACTCAAATTTTGTATTTTAAATACGTAACACCGGTACATGTACCCCCCAACACTGAACCTAACCAAGTAGTTTTTGGCATCAACACCTAAGCTGCAAGTGAAAGTGTAAAAATCACTGAGTTAAATAAATTGCAAAACACAAAGGAAGAAACAGGATGCTGAAACAAAATGAATTTATTTTCATCTGTTTTAAAAAAGGAATTTTATAACGTGAGATCCTCCCTGGCCTGTTCAACAAAACTTACGGAGTATAATTGTTGCAAATTTCTTAAAAAAATTAATTTCATTAAAAACATATTAATGTAACAAGCACCATATCCGCGCTTTGTCCACTCAGTTAAAATCTCTTAAATCTGGGTTCAAAAGCAGTATTCTCATTAAGAAAAAAATCAGCTTCTTTGTGGCTTGCTTACAGTATGTTTTATCACTGAAATTTCCCATAGAGGGAGGGGGTTTTGTCTTCACTTGACTCACTAAATGAGTGGCATGTAATAAGATGGAAGAACTGGGGTGTCATTATGGGAAAAGTCCCCTGTCATGGAGAGAAAGGTGCCGCAGCATTTCATCAGTGGTGTGGAAAAAAAAATCATTAGGGAGTCTGTAATGAATGGCTGACAGCTGTCTGTCAAAACTGGGCTTCCATGTTTTAAATTCTATTCATTTTCTCCATGATTGCTTTTCTCATTGCCAAGTCAAAGACTGGTTTCCTCTGCACATCTTTATTAACAAAATAGAGGGTTTAATTAAAAGAATGGAAATGACAATATAAGAACAAGCACTGTGTTGATTGGCTTTATGGTTGACTTGTAAGTATGTTTGTTGGGACTGTCAACATTTTGGGATCATGCATTCGTTCCAGTTTGTTTTTGCTCTTTTATGGTGAATTTCATATAATATTGTCCTTAGTGTGAATGAGAAGCTGAGGGTTTGAATAAATATTTCCTTTGTCTCCATTTTGCGTTACTGAGTGTGCAACTGCACTTTTTTTGCGTGAAATCAGACAACATGTAGTTATGCTGCAGTATGCACGCTTCACACAGATGCTAACCTGAAAGTAAAGCTCTGTAGTGCTGCTCCAGAGAGAAAAACACCCTCGGACTTAAATATTCTCACCATCGTGGTTGTGGGTTGGTTTGATACATTGAATTATCGTTATCTTTCTTGCTTGTCGCCCCTTAGTTGCTGCCATAAATCTCAAACTTGGACTCATAAACAGGACTATTTTCCAGGCACACACTGTGAAATTCTTGTCTGTGTACTTGGCCTTGTTCCCCCTCCTCAGAAGTAGTTTAGCAGCCAATATTGGTTCCTTTGAGACCACCACTACTTCTTTACAGGAATTTTCCCGATCGGAGTTTCACGTTCTACAATTTTCAGATTATCTATGCACGATGAAGATGCCTCTCAGTCTCTTAACACTGTTCTCCTGAAGCTGTGGGCACTTTTAGTGCACTTGATTATTGTCCTATGCATTCGCTACAAAGCATTTTGAAGTGAAATGACCCATTTTCAAATTTTATAAATTTTACATTTTCTAAAAGTAAAAAAAAAGAAGTAATTTTTTAGAATTAGTCTGTATACAAAAGTACTTGAAGGTTTACAGAATATTGCCTCATGTCTATTTTCGATTTTAATGTTGCAAAAAAAAAAAGTAACCTCAAGAAAACAAAACTCCAGCAATAATTCTAATAGATATAACTCATCAACAAAATTAATGTACTGAGGTATCATCAAGTGAGTGAAGTGATTACTAAAATCGCAGTACATTAAGGCTGATCACAGCCTGAGAAAGGCAAGCAGATGAGTTAATTTCGGGGAAATGCACCAATACAGAATCGCAACAGCACCACAGAGGATGCAGCAGTGTGGGATTTTCTTTTATTCTGCTATAGCATTGTCATTCCCACCAGTATTGTTATCAAAGACCTAAAAAAGCCTTTTTATCTTTTAAATATGGATGATTCAGTCATATTCAGAGAATATAGCATGTTGCATCAGTCTTTCCTCAAAGACCATAATGATTTAAAGAGACTTTGGTTTGATATACTCACTCCAGTATGTGTTACTAGCTTGATGTCCCGGCAACTAAGTAATCAATGACATCTACATAAACCAAAGCCATGTTTATGGTCAGTTGCACTTCTTTCCTCTAGGCATTGATCACAACATAGTGTACTCTGCCCAAGCACCAACAGATACCCCTACACCAAACTTGCCCATCGCAGGTAACATAAGGCTTAACAGGCCAAACTGATATCTATGCTTTGAGGAAATTACAATAAGGGTTAAACTGCTTGGCTAAGGAGGGAGCCCAATAATTGCCAACCATATGGATGTTTTAAAATCACTTTATGTGACTAATTTAAGACTCCCTCAAGATCCATGTCTCTCACTAGCTAATCCATGATGCTCTTTACGGTAATCCATTCAAATAACTCTTCTCTAGCACCATCAATTAGGAATACAGGTTAATGGAGGAGCTGGCACTATACAACTTGATAGGGCTAGCTGTCTATGCGGGACAGTGATTGAAGACTCGAAATTCCTGTATTAATTTTGGTTTTTATTTTCACAATAAAACTAAATTTCCATTGAATTTCTGAGAAATGACCATTAAAAAAAAGGGTTGGTGCAGATGTAAAACAAAATCCTAAGAAAAAGGTAAAGGAGTTTTACAATCAATTTAAAAAGAAAGATTATCCTTCAGTGTGATTTAGATGTTTCTTCCTTTTGTGCTCACTGCAAACCCTGCACAAATCAGTGAAGTAAAACCACATATGTCTCTGCAGAATTGAGGAAATATGGGTGCCCTAAAACAATATTGCTCTAGACATTCTTTTCAAGAATAAAATAATTAAACTGGGAGTTTTGTGGTCCCTCTCCAGCTCTGAACTCAAAGATCTGTCACTTGAAACTCAGCAGACCCACATCTTTTATTGACAGTGGTTAAAGCATAGCTGCACTCCTTTTCCAGTGGCTTCCAAATTTGTTTTAGGATAGCAGTAAATAGCAAGAGCAGATCAGCTTACCATGCTCTTTGCATAATATGGTTTTAAATTTATACCCTAGGAATGGGTAAAGAAAGACATTGAGTATTTAATCCAAGTCAGTCAATTGATCACTGCATGCTCGACGTCGGAATTTGATGTTTGGTGCCTGTTAAAACTGTTTATGCTTGTATGACTGACAAGGACATACATAAAGGATAAAGGACACATAAAGGCCCGTTGGCTTTGAAATTCTGCTTTTGATTAACATGACATAAATTAATTCCCATTTTGAAAACAAACAAACAACAAACCTGTTTTAAGGAGTGCTTTACATCAAAAGATGATTTCTTTGGTAGATAAAATATAAGAGTCTATCCATTGAGGTGTTACCTGGCTCATACACCGCATGTCTTGCCAGCAGCACATGTAACTGATGACATATAAACAAAGAAAACATTATCTTTAACACTGAAAGAAGCTGATGACTCTAATTTTCTACAGAGTCATAATGATTATAATGATTATTATTAAAATATTTTCTTCAGTGTGTCTGTATCACTTGTACCACAGCTGTAATTTATCAATCACTCACAGTCATGCAGCCTTTAATTTATAAATATTTTGTATTTTTATTTTTGCATGCATATATATATATATATATATATATATATATATATATATATATAAAATATAAATATATATAAATATATATATATATATATATTTATATATATATAAATACAATTTTATTTTAGGTACATTTTACTGATTTCAGTTTGTTTTAGCTCTTTGAGCCCTGACTCTTATCTTGTTTGGGATAAGGGTCAGGGCTAGGGAATCAGTACGCTATACTAAAGAAAACAGATGTAATAATAATACACATTTTCATAACAGATCATTAAACACAGCCTTGTTTCAAGGCACTAAAAAAAACTTCGGCAGTAATTGTTTTCTAACATGCTAACAGTAATAGACCAATTATGCCCCAAATGTACAGCTCAAAACTTAAATTAGTCATGAAAAACAATGTATGTTTTTTTCATTATACATGAGCATGAATTTTTAAGCAAAGTAGTTCAATAAGGAACATAAATTGTATTAGAATTTCATATTTTGTCCAGAGAAAGCGGGGGAGTGTGACCGAGAAACCAGAGCTTTAAAGACATTGTTGCATTGGTAACTCAAATCCTGATCTTTTTCTAAGCCAGTAGGTTTTAGTTATTAAACCAAACCGAGTTGATGTTAACACCTACGTTTTATGAAGTGAAATACTTAGAATTAATTGCATATTTTAAAAGAATGGAAATAATTGGAAAACTGGGACAGTAGGCCAGTAATGTGTGACTTTTAGAAAAAAAATTACCTTATGTACTTTTTTGCCTTTTAAATATAGAAAATATTGATTTCATGTACACAGACATTAATCACTGCATACCAGACTAGACAATGAAAGGTTTCAATACAATTAAACAGTCTGAAAGACTGAATTAAGTATCTAATTTAGTTTTCTTTAACCATTTGTTTCTTTTTAAAATCACACAGGTATGTTATAAAATGGCTGGGACACCAACATTACTGCTACTTCTTACACATGCTAGAACAAATTTAGCCTCCAATATGTAAGTAAACATGCTTACATATTGCACTCAGTAGGGCTCATATTTTTGTGTATGCAATTTGTGTGTATTCTCATGTAAATTTTGCTCCAAATAGAGTATGTTTTTGAGTTGGATGTAACAATCAATCACAGCGTTCACGTTTATACAACTTGAACAGGGACCACAGCAGTAAAGCATTATTACAGGATCTGATCTGCCCACCCTGATTGCAACATCAGAGGAAATTGTCACTGTGTGAACATAGTCTATAGGGCACTTCCCTCCTACTCTCTGTTACATGATAGACAAGCTGAGTAACTAGTGAGTCAGATAAGTTGAAAGGTTCTGCAGGTTATGAAAATATATTGCAAGGAAGTGAGTCACTGATGATTCTGCATGTCTTTTGTAAAGGGCCACTTAATGAGTACAAAATTTTTATTATTTTTCAGTTTTATCAGAGCAAGAAAGCATAAATAAATAAATAAATAGGATTTATCATGGAAGGCAACATTATACCTTTAAAAAAGCTCAGAAACTTGTACTTTGATCTATTGCCAAAAGAGTTTCTCATGAAAATCACAACCTCCAGTAAGACTTTCTATTCAGTATAACATAAGTGAGGTTGGTAAAAAAGCTTCTTATGTAGGATCTTGATAAACAAAATAAAAAAGGTCCCAATAGGGGGAAACCATTAGATCACTCAGTATGAGGTAAAACAACTTAACTCAATTGTGTGATACAGTATCATTGTTATCAGACCGTAGATATTTTCATTCCCATTTTTGCGATGATAAATTATTATCCACTGCAACAACTAGGCGGGTGTGTGTGAGCGTGTCAGTAGCAAATGCTGGAAACCTGGAAACATGTGAAAATAGGAACTATCACAAAGGCAATTTCCAGTATTTGTTAGGAGACCTGGGTCGTTGACCCAGAGTTTTGAGTTTTCTTTATTGTTGAACTTTGAGTTTGCCATTATTTATTGTTTCTAGTCTTTTGGTTTCTTTGTCAGAGTTGTCCCTCCCGGTTTCTGTTCTGTGTTCCACAGTTTCTGTTTCCCCTGTCTGCTGTATCCAAGTCTGCGTCTCTGTGTTATGTTTCCTGTTTTATTTTGAAGTCCATGTCTTATGTTAATCTGTCTGGTTTTGCTTCCCCTGTTTCATTAACCCTGATTTGTTCCAGCCGTGTTTCCCTCCTGTTACCCATTCCCTGATTGCTCCCTCTGTGTACCTTGTGTTTCTCTGTGTCAGTGTTGTGGTCTAGTTTATTTTGTAGTTTGAAGTTTGTTTCATTTGAGTTCAGCATCAAAGCTGGCTTTTAAGTTTACTTTCTGCCTCCGAGTGTCTGCACTTTGGGTCCTCCTTATTACTCCTGCCTGCACACAGCCTTCACATAACGGCATTTTGGCAGGTGTTTGTATCTGCTGGCCTGTCTAGATTCAATGAACAAATTATAAAAACAGCAACATCATAATCAGGTATTTTATTTAAATGCGTTCAAATATAGCTGTGTCCCATGAGTATGAAGCAATGGGGTCTGGAAAGTGGAAGTTAAGATATAAAATGCCATTGACCATCCTTCTTCAAGGCCCTGTCCAATGGTCATTTGAATGTATTTATTTTAGTTTAAGGTTAATATAGGATACACTACTATGCAAAGGTTTTGAGCCACCCCTTACGTCTCAGGAAAAAAAGCCATCAGGTCTCAGAAATAAGCCGTCAGGTCCCAGGTCTCAGAAATAAGCTTTTAGTTCTCAGGTTTCAGAAGTCAGGTCTCAGAACACAAGCTATTAGACAGAGAGAAGCCTCAAGCAGGTGGCGTTGTTGTCAGGTCCCAACCAATGACTGTAGAAAACATGATGCACCAGCTCCTCAAAAATGATGGCCAGACGTCTCTACCATACGTATCTACCAAAACGTCATAAACCTCTCCTTCTCAATGTTAGCAGATGGGACTGGGTTCGTGGCAACATTCCGTAATGCTCAGATTTGGATTCCGAAATGTTCAGATTTGGGTTCCAGAATCTTCATGGCAACATTTTAGAATGTTTGGAATCAGATTCCGGAACATTTGGATTCGGTTTCCAGAATGTTTGGATCTGGATTCCAGAATGTTTGCAGCGAATATTCTGGAATTGGCCTCGTATATTCTGGAATCCCAATCAAAACATTCTGCATTGTTGTCAAGAACATTACGGAATCTGCATCTGAACATTTTGAAATGTTGCTTCAAACATTTGGGAATGTTGCCGCGACCCCAGTCCCATCCGCTAACATGGAGGAGACACCAGAGGGCGATAGAGCCATTTTGGCTTTATTTTTGAGGAGCTGTCATGTCATCCATGCTTCTAAAGTCATTGGCTGGGACCTGACAACAGCACCACCTGCAGGATGCTTCTCTCTGTCTGGTAGTTTGTGTTCTAAGACCTGAAACCTGACTTCTGACAGCTGACTTCTGAGACCTGACGGCTTTTCTGTGAGACCTGAGACCTGAGGATGTCCTAAAATGTACCCGTATATACAGCAAAACAGAGTTTGTGTACCTCTAACAAGCCTGAAAGTCAATATTCCCTATGATATCCCTATGACCACCTTTATTCTTCAGCACAGCCGAAACTCTCTTAAATAAGTTTGCTTGTAACTTAAATATTCTTCAGTAATAGTTCTACAGGCTGCTTGAAGGTCATTTCAAAGCTCTTCTTGTGAATGTTGTCTGACTTTTGTTCTGTTGTCTATTAAGATCATCCCACATTTCCTCACTAATATTGAAGTCCATACTTGGGATGCTAACCCATGAATTACAGTGTGCTGTTATTTGTTTTTCTATTTTGTGTTTTATTGCATTGGCAGTTTCCTTGGGATCATTGTCATGCTGATGCAGATGGTATTTCATGGAGGGTCAAAATATGATGGTACTTCTCTGTAGTCATAATTCAACGAATTTTGACACGATTCCCAACACCACTGACTAAAGTCCAGACCCAAACCCTTACAGAGCCTCTATCATGATTTACAGATTTACAGCTGCATAGAAGAGGTCAGAGGGTCTCTTCTGACCTCTTCTATGCATGTTGATGTCAAAAATTTCAAATTTCAATTCATCACTCTATCACTTAGCTGGCGATAGAGAAACTTTATTTGAAGTAGGTTTAGTGTTTGATTCTGTCACCTAAATGTAAAAATCTTTATTAGATGTGAGAATGTAATCAAAATGTTTATCAGAGGGAAATGATTTTTGGACACTCAAGCCTAAAATTAGCTGGTTATAAGCTGGTTATGAGATAATATATAAGCTTATAAGCTTAAGGTTATAAGCTGTAACCAGCTGTTGCTTTTGTTTAGCCTGCTCCCTTTTAACACGAAGATCCCACCAGAACATTGCTAGGCAAGGAAGGTGCAGCCATTTGCAACTGGTTTTGGGCTCACTGCACACTATGATTAGATATTAAATAAGTCTTACGTTAATATGTCTTTGGAAATCACGTTGTTGGTGTAAAAATATTATTTTATACCTGTTAAACTGTGTTAACATTTGCATTTTTTTGTCATTTCAGCCATGAACTAGTCATGTGTTTTTAAAACAGCCCAATAGTAACAAAGTTTCTAAAGACAAAGTGTCTAAAGTTTACTATAATGCCTTGGCACAACATTAATTCATTGGTTATTTACAAAAGTCTGGTTCTTTGTAAGTAAAATATAAAAGAAATGGGGGATAGCTCAATACTTTTTAACAATGTCATTATAGTTAGAGTAAGTCCATCATGGGATGAATACGTTTTGGGTTTTATTTGTTGTTGTTAGCTAAATCATAATTATAACACATGTTCAATATGCTTTCCTTTTGACTTGTAAACCAGGTAAGTAGAGACAAAGAGAGTAATGAAGTACAGATATTTCAGGTTTATACTTGTGTAAAAAAGATAATTAATTTAAAATATAGAAATGGAGTTGTCCACTCTTAAAATGACACGTCCTCTGAGTAGATTGTCTTTGCTACTGTACTGTTCTTGTCATGTATATTGACTGGTGGATTAGCGATGGATTGCCTGTTATCCTCTTAGGGGGTGATTGCTCATGCAGAGCTCGAGTTGACTCAAGCTATGTGTGACTGTACCAAACACCTGCACTTACCACTGTAATCTCGGCTGAAATCCTCAGTGAGGGAAAGCATCCCTGGTGTCCTCCAGCAAAACAGATGTCCGCAGATGTCCACTGAAGAACAATAATTGAAAGAGATACATGTAAATATTTCAATTTCAACAACGAGGTTCAAGAAGTTGATTTTTTAAGTCAGTGTGTCAATTATTTAACCCTAAGTCAACATCTTAATAGAATCCATGGGTGCCATTCTCAATGAATCATGAATTAAAAAAAACACACCAACAAAAAAACCCTGCTTGTTCACCTTCATTTGGCTTATAGTCTCCAAAATGAATTCAGCTGCATGAATATATGTATTTTCTTTTCGTCAAGAATTGGAACTACCTCATTAACCTTATCTAACAAGCCCAAGCTAATGAAATCCTCTGTTTCAGTTTCCGGTCTTGCCAAACTTAGGCTCACTAATTAATCAAACATCACCCCCCACCCGTCTTAATGACTGCCTATAAAGTGAAACAGAACATTCTACACACATTGCCCAGGGGAAGGCTACTTGTGCACAAATTTATGCATTTTTATTGAAAGTTAAAATAAAGCGAAAGAGAAGCTTTGCACTCAAAAGCGGGCCACGCTTTGTATTCGCCGCAATTATCAAAACTGAAGGGAAACACAGTTTCTTCATCCTTTGTCCATGCCTCATCCTGGCTGGTATGTTTCTCTGTTAGCAATGCAAGGCTGTAATTTTCCCACTTACATAAATATTAATATCTACATAAGCAAGCTCCAAATTACAATTACACTCAGTATTCATATTACTCTTTTTGCTCTAAGCAAACAATTCTTTGTCCTCATCTCTTGTGATTCAGAGTGTGTAACATGTTGGATCAAATGAAAAGCACTGGAAAAATCAAATCTCCAACAATCAGTTATGGAAAACAGCAAAACGGCTAGATTTTCAGTCAATAAGAGGACAATAGATAATGTGATCCAATTAGTGGCGGAGGCTGCTATTTGCATTCCAGTGAAAGGGGTGATAGTTAAAGTGGCCCAAGACAGCTGCCTTTCAGCAAAGACCCATGACAACACAAAAAGCAGCGGAACCAAGAGAAAAGGGGAATTTGGGAGTCTTTAGCCGTATTCTTTTAATTACTCATCATAATGACTCCATTTAGCTGTTCAATGACCCATTTTATGGCATTGAACAGGCATGGGAAGCTCTCCGTCCTTGGCAGGGTCAGTCCTGCAGCTGCCCCTGCTGCCATCTTTCAACCAATAGGGAACATTTTCCCTACACTGGGCTCTAACAGTCAGGTAGCTCAAGAATTCGCTCTCAAAATACATTCACACATGCAAACTGGCTTCATCACCACAAATTAGATATGCACCGAATGTCACTCCACGAGGGAATTCAGTTCAAAGAGGTGCTCATTATATGGAAGACAATAATTATTCTTCATGAATGTTTTGCGCATCTGATAAAGATAGTTTGTCGTGTTGGCACCTGCCATGAAGCTGGCAAGGAACAAGATATGCAAATAACTTCAGTCCTACATCACAGTATCTGGGCTAAGTTTTTGTTTTTGTTTCTGCAGTGAATTGTGTAAAAAAGTTTTACCCAATCTAATAGAATACAACAATACACCTCTATGTCTTTGTCAATGACAAAGTCTTGTATTTTAAATAAGTTCAAAATAATTAAAATCCCGATATATTCATTTAAAGCTCCATCCTCCATTTTTATTATTGTTAATATGAAAGATTTAACCATTGCATTAATATCATGTTAGTCAATAACGTAAATTATGCCACAAATGTCAAGTTTTCATAATGTATGTATTAATGTTTTAATTTCCTATCATTTTTCCATGTAGACTTAAATGCTGGGATGCAAAGTAATATTCCTCATTGTTGTGAACACCAAGAGTCTTACTGTCCTTATTTTATCTTGCTTTTTCTGCAAGAAGATATATTTGAAGATTTGTCAGGTGGCGGCCCTGGAGGTAGGGGTGAAGGAGGGGAGGTGCGGAGGTGGTGAGGAGAAGCAGACCCCATATGGTCTCGAGAAGCTGGATTTTCTGGCACATCTCCAGGATGCTGACCCAGAGCATTGGAAGGTTGAGCATTGGCACCGATCTGACTGATTTTTCTCAGCTGCTGACGTGCAGAGGAGCACACATGGATATGAGGACAAAAATAGCTTGCTATGGACCACAGCGTGACGCAACTGTTCAGAATTTAAATCACTGCCATTTGTTTCTGTTCCATGTCAACTTTTTCTGAGATGACTCACACAGAGTTTAAAATAAAATGAAGTCATGAAATGGATTTATGCTTTTAAGACATAAAGAAAGACTTGTCACTATAAACCAGTGCTGTATGATGCTATGTATAAATGATGTTTCATTTAGTTAAATTTTATTTGTACTACTACTCTCTTAAGTGAAAGCTGTAAAAAAAACCCCAACTTTTTTAATGCTTGGAGAGATTCTCCTACTGCATGACGTCTGATATATAAAGAAAAAATAACCACAAGTCAAATTACAACTGCTTCCTTCTTCTTTTGTAAAAATACAGATAATCTTGTTGTTTTTGTGCAGTAGTAGGAAAAATGAATGCCTTAAGTGGTTTGCAGAGAAAGGTCTACACATTAGCACTAAAGAAAGAGACAGTAGGGAGATAATAAAAAGAAATCTTCTGAATTTGTAATACAAAAAATAACAAGAAATGACCTAGAAAACTGTTATAGATTCTCAAATTCTCCAACTGGGTGGTGTCTCTATGCCCCTGCAACATCAAGAACTCAGCTCTGTTATTTATATATTAATTCACAATGGCAACATCAGACATAATGTATCATGGCCCTTAATGTCAGCAACAGTAAGCCCTGTTAGTTGTAATCCATCATCAGCACCACCTCAGCTCATCTCACTGTTAAATCATAGCAGGTCACAATGGCTGGAAGCTGCTAGAAGTTATTTAACATTTAGTTTTACAGTCTGATTAGGAAGTGTACAAAGGCTTCCCGATGAGCAGCTCCATGTTTGTCAGTGACCTCTCACTGACAAAGAACTTGGTGGGTGACTCTTACTCCATTTTCACAAATAAATTTAGGAGATTGCTGGGAGAATAAATTCACACAGGAGGAAATCCTCCAGGTTTGTTTATCTGGAAACACTCGGTTGGTTTAGGTTAGGGGTTTGCTTTGTATAAGAGAAGGGGTAGGGTATTTGATGTCTAATTCAGCTCAGTCACACAAGCCTAAAGAGCAGTTGGCGACCCCCCTGATTACTTTCTGGCAACCTCTGATCACTCAGGAAAAATGTGTTGTATTGCAAAGACGGTACCTCTTTGTGATTTGGTGAGTAGCAGATTGCCATGGTTGCCTATATTTCGCATGGAAGACAGCAACTTGTCCACAAACACTCGCTTCCTGCCAGTGGTAAGACTTGAAAAAGTGTCAGAAAAGAGGACCATTGATCTTCAGAGTAAAAAGTTGTCCCTCTCTGCGTCAGCCAACATCTCAAAAGGCTCAGCAGTTTTACCTTAACCCAATTTTTAACTCGTGACCCAATTGCCAGATGTTCACAGACCAGTCACTAGCCCTGTGTTGCATGGACCTAATTTTAACATTTATATTCTCATACACATTTTCACGATTCTAATAAAAACAGACCGCATTTAAAAAGTTATAAATGTTAGTTTAAGTTTTGAGTTCACCTTCAGTGGAGCAACTCGGAAAATTAAACTGGTTTGAATTTACTGCATGTAGCTGCTACTCTGTCCAGTCCAGAGTGTTTCCATAAAGACATGATTTCAGCTCTTGCTCTGCCTCAAGAGAGTCGTCTCAAATGTTCCATTCCTGGATGAACCCTGTGGGCATCAGGTGGCAGCTACAACCATCTGCAATTTAGAGAACATGTCCTCAGAAAGTATTGACCTTAGTACCTTAAGCTGTAGACAGCTATGTATGGCATGCAACTTGAAAATATATTAAAATGAATGAAAATGAAATCAATTTGTGAAGTTCAACTTAAAATTATGAACCATGTTATAAAAAATTCAACTTTTTAATTGTTCATGATTATAAAGTTGAGCTGCATAGACTGACAGTTCTGTCTTGTAATATAACACATTTACTAACACTGGCTAATGGCCAGATCTCACTCTGAGCTTGTGAGAGGTGTTCAGATGTGACAGGAGTCTTGCTTTTCAAAAACTGTACACAGGGATTACTATGAGTCACATTTCCTTTTATTGCATCAAGACATTTTTTTTTATTTTGATAAGATGACAAGGTTATGCTGGTAAATACATTTTTCTGTTATGTACTTCCAGAGCTGTCAGTCAGCGAGCGCTGAGATAATTTAGTTGCTCTTAAAAGTGTCGCAGGTAGGGTGGAAGAGGAGTGCGTGCAAAAGCGCAACCCATCTTAGTAGCCCAATGCAGTTACAAGCAACAGCCTTGCAGTGAGAAGCAAAAGCTAAAAGTATTGCTGCTCTTTAAAACGTCCACTCTGATGTAGAAAGAGACTGTGTGATAGGAGGTGTTTCATGAACAGTGCATGGTGAGTCCATTTAGTTAAGCTTCCTGACTGCGTTGGTGTTGGGCAAGTGGAGAATGGAGAAAAAACATGAGTGCAGGAAACACCTGAAGCTGTGAGCAAATCTAAATTCAGGTGATTACACTATAGCCAAGCTTTCCAAGCTACCATGAAATAACTCAACTAGAGGGTGAAGTCATTAAATTTACATATTGTCTGGTAATACTTGAGAGGTGATTTCTAAATTTTATATCTCAGTTACTAAGTCTTATTTAAGCCTAAAGGTAAGGAAGTAGAAAGCTTCACGGCTAGTTTCCCCTACAGAGGAAAGTATTTGCTACCTGTTCAAACTACAAACAAGTCCTAAGCAAAGCAACAAAAAAAAAAAAACCACACACATGTAAAGCACACGCGCACACACAAACACAAACGGAAATGCATCCTTTCATTTAAAAACTGGCCCATGTGCATGTGTATGAAGACAGAAAACTTTGAAATTGCATTTCTAAAAATAGACAGGCATACTTACCGTGCCCTCAACCTCTATGTACAGTAGAAAACACATTTGCAGACAGAATGGGTTTCCTGATAGCTTCATGAAAGCAAGATGTTGGTGTGCTGTTCGCTCACTCATTCAATATTAAAGTAGCATGGCATGCTGTCTAGAGCCACTATAATGATGTTGTAATGGGTTTACAGAAAATAGAACATGGCTTTGCTGCTTACAGTTTTTCCTAAATGCTTTGGTGCATTTCTTGCAATATTTTTGAAGTTGTCAGCTCTGAAGATGCATTT
Source organism: Hemichromis elongatus (assembly GCA_015108515.1). NCBI lineage: Eukaryota > Metazoa > Chordata > Actinopteri > Cichliformes > Cichlidae > Hemichromis > Hemichromis elongatus. The sequence goes on from VUQR01020086.1 coordinate 22,919, forward strand.
CCCATAAAGGCTCATGTATGCAGCAAAACAGTACAGAAAAAAAAACAAACTTTTAATCCTAAAACTTTTAATTATTTTGTCTGTTTTTGTGTCAGTGAATACATTATTGCCACGAAAATCAAACCTTCCTTTGGCAATATGTAAACAAGGGTGGGTTTATGCATATTTAATATTTATAATATTTAAATTTTCTGGTCCAGCCAGTTCTCATCTTTTAATTGAAAAATTATTGCCCCACATGTTTTTACTAATATTGGAGCACTAGACTAACTTTTCTACAGAGAACTGACGTCTTTTATGTGTCAAAAATAACATTATTCAAATGCTGATTTCAAATACTGGGTTGGCTGAGCTCAGTAGGGAGAGCTGGTCATCTACTAATTAGTAGATGGTGCTTCAATTCCTGGCTGCTCCAGTCTGCATGCCTACTATCCTTGTGCAAGATGCATACATTGGAGTGTGATTGTGTTTGAATGTTAGATAGAAGGCACTTAGCATGAATGAGTGAATGAAATCCTTTGAGAAAAGCGCTATATAAGTACCAGTTATAGTCTCAAGGCTTTATTATTTTGTAAAGTCAAAGAGCATGTATATTTGCATGTAAGGAGAGAGAACAAAAATAATCCAGCCATCCTTTAAATAATACAGTGCACAAGCTAAAATAACACCAAAAAGAAAATTAACACAGAACTTCACAGAACAAAACAAGAGGAATTAAACATAAGCCTACAAAGTGCAACTGTATATGGCAGTAATTGCAGTTGCTCTGTTTCTCCTTTGGCCACAGATTGTCACTGGCCTCATATCTAACGCTGCTTCTTGCAATGCAACAAGAACAGAACCAGCATTTAGACCACATCTGTCCTCTTTAGCATCTTTTCCAGGAAGCTAAAGCCTTAAATATTAATCCGAGCAGGCCCCTCATTTTAGAATAATCATATTAGTGACTTATGGCTGTGATGTCGGGAGATTTTGAAAATCAGAGGAACTTATCTTCATGTGTGACTTACACAATTAAATTTGCTGATATATTATGGATATTTAAACTGTGCAGCTAATAGAAACATAACCCAATTTGTTCCCAAAACCATATGCTCTAAACTAATATTTGTTCAAACTGCAGACAGCTGTTTAAATATTCTAAAAAAAAAAATAAAAAAGGACTCTCTTTTTGTCTTGAAAACTGTAATTGTGATATAAAAATAGTCAACTGGACAACTGAGAATAGCTGTAAAGTACAACATAAATGCGTGACACAGTTTTGCTCTACTAAAATTTTTACAGTTCATAGTTTATTTATAGTTTAGTGTTTTTAGGTTTTAAGTGAATTAGTGTCTTTTGAAAATACAACAGATGAAACCTAAATTCACTGTCAGGTTGCAGTAATTTGCTAAACAATTACAGTTTGCTAATAGTGTGGTATTAGCGGGGCAACCAGAAGAAAATAAGAAGATAATAATATGGAAGAAGGAGATGATTACCACTTCATTACCAAATTAATATACAAATAAGATCTAAGTGCTATCGTGTAACAACAATAGTTATAGCTGAGTAATAAGACATTTAATTTAATTTAATGACAGTAAATTTATGTAATGTACAGCCTAAAAACTGGGGGTAATAATTTGGAAACAAATGTATGCCTCTGAAACAAAACCAATTAGTGTGATCAGTATAATCATTGAGCGAAAAAGTGTTCAAAGCCGGCTCAATGAATGCAAGGTGTCCAGGTCCCGTGGCTTGTGAGGTCTTCAGATGCAACTTTGGAAACTGTGCTGTTATCTTTTTTTTTTTTTGGAACA
>VUQR01020086.1:34541-54637 GCA_015108515.1 Hemichromis elongatus
CTTCACAACATTTATATTGCAAGTGAAAAATGATATGTTGCATTAAAACGTAGTCCTGAATTAATATCCAGATTTGAAAAATTGGAAGTGACAGTCCTCTCATGAGCATGAGTGCCAAAGCGTGAAAATCAGAGATACCAGTGTCTTATTAATAAAAAAACCCAGCAATTTTTGGCTCCAATAAGCATTACACATAGTGGGTGTGGTGACATTCTTATGCTAGTAAGTAAAGTTAGGTAAAGTAGATACTTCAGTAATATAGTCTGAAAATATATGCAGACAAAAAGAACAAAGCCTCTATGTCACATCTGTGAACCAAATGTTTCCAGGTGCTATGCTAAAGCTTCATAAGAGCCTCTCAGGGCTGTGACTGCCAGAGTTAACGGTTTTGGAAGCACCACTAACAGGCTCTACAATGTAAACCTCTCAGGGCTTGCATGAATAGCGCCGCCGCTCGATATTACGCCACAGTCGCATTAGTAAAGTATCATAATAAATGAAACATTCTCCTGAACACCCCATTAGTAAACCTTATCTTTTCACAGCCACCAGCTATCGAACAAAAGCCTACAAGCTGTGAGAGGTAGAAAAGCTTTATTTCTCTCTCTCTATCTTCCCTCTTTTGTCTCTTTGCCCTCTTTTTCACATCTGCTCTTATTTATTCATGACTTGTTTTCGGTGCTAATGTGTTAGTGGGTGCCTCATCTTAGTATATACATTAGTCTTAATTTTTAAAATATTGCATATTATTAAAATGACAAAAACTAGAGTCTTAAAAAGTAGTGTGTACAGTAAAAGTTTGATTTCAGTGAATAAGAACTCAGTATTTACATTTAAATGAATTGTGATCTTGTCACCTCTATCTGGTGTCACTGTGCACTCTCTGTTTGTAACCTTACACATGTCTTACTCAGGTTCTTCCAGTGTCACTGCCCTCTGAAGTCTGATGTCTACCATGAAGTCAGACTTAATGCATTGGAGACATCTATTATTTAATGCATCTCCTTAGCACATATCCACATACTTAGCTGTTCCACCCTCTTTAGCAGGGGAAGTCTCTAAGTCCTTCTTTTTTGATAATACCCTTAGCTAATTCCTGGTAATACTTCCAATACAAACAGTGAATATTTTTACACACCTTTAAAGCTATTTATCACACTATTGTATCACCTGAAGCTCAGCCGACTTCTCTTGACTTATCAGTATAAAGTGTTTGAAATATTTACATTAACTATGTAGATACAATTAAACAAACAAAACAACAGAAGTCACAATTAATTACAATAGTTTCATCAGTAGTCTATTTGAACTGTGCTCACCTGGACAACTGTCACTGAACCAGCCACTGATCTGTCTCTGCTAAACCTTGAGACCAGCTTGGATAAGATTTATGTCACATTTTAAAATAGATCTGTACTTTTGAGGTCAAAGTTAAACAAGTAAAGTTGTATTTTCAGCCTACTCTACTAAATGCTTGGACTGAGTCTTCTACTATCGTGAAGCTGCAGTCGATAAGAATATCTTCATCCTCTTCCTTTTTTAAACAAGTGCACTTAAAAGTAGAGTTTTAAAGGTATTTGTCTTCACTCCTGGGAAATCCAAATGTTTTCCTTTGCATTATTTATGAAACCTGAAAGTCAAGGCAGAGATTGTGTTCACCTAAGTGTGATTTGCAGCACATTGCCTATGCCTCTTTGCCATATGTCATTCTACCTGGCTGCACACCAGCAAGCTAAAAGCCTGTGTGCTTACATCATCGTTCTACTGGGAAGAGATGTTTGCAAAAATGTCCACAACCATCGGATTCAGAAGACTTTAGTCATACTGAAAAACACAGGCTATGCTACAAAAGATTGTTGTAGCTTTTATTACAGAGTCATTATCGGTGTGTATCGGTACATTTTTAGGATAATGTTCAGCTCAAACTAACTAACAAAAATTCACGTTAAAGTGACATAACAAGAAAGAGTTCCAACCATTAATTCATCCATCCACTTTTTACTGCTTATCATGATCAGGGTTGCATCAAAGCAAAACTGCCCAGAACTCCCTCTCCCCCATCTCCTCTTCTATCTCTTCTCAGGGGATACTGAGGCGTTCCCAAACAAGCCAAGAGAAACAATCTTTTACCCCAGACATTTTTTAGAAAAAGCTTTGAGCTGCTTGCATCCACAATCGTATTATTTCGGTCACTACCCACAGCTCATGACCGTGGGTGTGGGCAGAAAAGTAGATCAACCAGTAAATGGACAGCTCAGATCTCTTTTCGCCACAACAGATCGGTACAATATGTGCATCACTGCACATGGTGCACCGATCTGCCTTTCATACTCTGTGCTCCGTTCTTCCTGTTCTATCCTTCGCCCCCAGTCTTGACGTCCACTTGCGGGGGAAATTCACCTTTTCCTGTCATGAACCATGGCGAGTCCACACCTAGACCACTTTGCACTTGGCTTCAAATCGTCCTAGTGGAAGCTGGAGGTCAGCACTCCAGCACATTGACTGCAAAAATTCTGGAGCCCACCGCACCAGACATCCTAGACCTCTTGATTGAACCAAAAAAATGATGTCCGTAAAAGTTATGAACTGCATTTTTGACAAAGGGCAGAACTGGAATAACACCCACTGAGAACGAGTTTTAACCTAATGCACACAAACTCTAAAAGAAGAATTTGTGGGTTGAGAAAATGTTTTTTTAGGTGCCAGTCAAAGGCTTTTGCTACCAGCAAAGTTGATCAAAGCAGCTGAAAATGTATTTTTATGTGATAGTTATCCTGAGTGGAAACATTCTTGTATTGTTTTAGTTACATAAGCTTGTGTGCTGATTCACTGAAGGAGCACTGCACATTGGAAATGCATTAAGGTGTTAGAAATAAATGTATTAGGAGAGTTAGATATTAACAGCTGGTTTTATATATCCAATCATTCCAGATACAGTGCAACAAGTGGCATATATAAGAGTTCACTTGGATTTGTAGCAGCAAAGATGGCTATCATTATCGTGCATTGTCTTTCCTGCCTGTTGTCCTACACAGTTGGATTCCCAATTCACAGAGAGAAAGTTGCATCCGGTTACTCATCAGCTGCTGTATGAGCAAAGGTTGTTGTTAGATTGCTCATATCAAACCTGTAGGGAAGTTATCTAGTGTTACTTGCCACTGAGACAACATATTTCATCAAGGGAATTGGCAGACTATCTCTGCTGACCTGTTACATGAGAGTTAAACATTGGACTAACAGCAATAATTTTGTGATGAGTAAGTGCTGGGACAGAGACCTAAATGGGAGCACTTTAACACAAAAACCTAAGCCAGCATGGTTTTGAAGCAACTCCCATAGGGGCTAAGTTGGATCATCCTGCCTGAATGAGCATATGCAAATTTAACCAAGCCGAGAGTCAGAAATAGGTGACAGAGAGCCCTATTAAACAGCCCAGCGTGATTATAGAGCTACAGTTCCTATATGTAACTTTCATCACCATGGCAACTTTTAATCACACTTTTCAGTAGCCTTGCACTTAATAGATGCTTTAGAACAATGGATCCACAGGTGCTGTCAAAACCAGCAGGTTTCCTGCTTACACAAATATCTTGCATCTCTAATGGCAACTCATGTGGCTGCTTTGATTTCATGACGTTGATTCGTGCAATCAGAAAATAAGCCTGAGATTTACCAACTAAGCTAATCATGAGTGCTTAATAATAGCCCCTTGGCTCCCATTAATTTCTGCACCCTTGGACTGTATACACACCACAGAGAGGGATAAGATTCCATCAGCAAAACAAAAAAAAAAACAACCGCACTCTCTATATCTGACTGTTGGGCTAATTTACTGATTTAAAATCTTGACTGTTGCTTTACAACATCAATGTAAAGCTGATATTGATTACTTTCATTATTATTTAATGTGCTAATTTTCACAAGATCAGGCTCATTATTTTCTGGGTACATAAAAAGTCAAAAAACATAATGAAAAACTTGATTTCTTTTGCAACCATTTGTGTAATGAAAACGTCAAAGACATAATACCGCATCGAATTTAAAATATTGCTCCTCACCTTTAAAATCATAAATAATACAGCACCTAGCTGCCTTGTTGAACTTCTGAGACCATACACCCCTGGGAGAGCCCTTAGACCATCTGAAAAATTACTCTTGGTACAGCCTAGATCTACACTTAAGACCAGAGGTGACCGTGCGTTTGCCCTGGCTACACCTAACCTGTGGAACAACCTTCCCGTTGCTATTCGGACGTCTGACTCCATCCAATCTTTCAAATCACAATTAAAAACTCACTTATTCAATCTTTCTTTTCCGGTTAGTTAACGCCTGTATCTTATACTTAAGGCCTATTTTATCTTTTTATATATCTTTTCTATTTTAAATCTGTGTGTTTTTAGCAAGTTTGATTTGTTATTCACTTTTATTCTTGTGTAACTAGTGTCATTGACCTGTTAGCATATTCGGTACTTTGATAATGGTCTTATATTATTCATGTTTTAACCTGCTGTTTTATTGTGAAGCACTTTGGTATACCGCTGGTTTTTAAATGTGCTATATAAATAAAGTTGTATTGTATATAACAGGTAGGGAACAATTCACAGGTGAACTACAATCTCAAGCTCCTCTTCTGTTCTAGAGTAATTGCCAGACAAGTTTTTTTTTCTTTTTTAACAAACATTACGATGTCACCTTATATTTGACCTTTGAACTAAACAGATAATAGTTTTGGACATTTGCATGGCATTTTGTCATCGACTTCACAAAGTATTTACTTATGAACAAAAGTGTTACTTGAAGTCACAGCAATCTTAAACCTCAGGTGAGTTTTCCATTAACCTAAGTAAATATCAAAAATGTCAAATGTTGAAGGACAGGCAGACAAATGGACAAGTAACTTGACTGGTTGACATCGATGACTTTTAGTTATAATTCTAATGAATGGAGCCAGGAAGTGTTCAGAATTTTGCTTGAAAAATGCTTCATTGTTTTCACAAGTTGCTTATTAATTAATCTGCCTATCACTTTAGCATATTTATAATAATTGTAATAATCCTCTAACCAATATATCTATGCAAAAATCGTCTATACCACTTCATACAGTCTTGCTGGAAGCGGCAGAGCAGGTGTGACAAAAACCCCACCTTTCACAGTATTTCACAAATTGTAAAAACTTGCTTATTTGACAGGTGTAGTCACACCTATACAGCAGATACGGTGCCATCTGGGATTGTATTCAATGACTGTAGTGCATTCACAAATTGTCAGAACACTGGAGCCTTCTCTATAAACTAGTAGATGAGAAAACATTGTCCAGAGCCGTTAGGAGATATACTCAGAGGAGTATTGTACAAGAAACAGGGTTTCAAAAATGGAACATTTTCACACCAAGCAGTCTACACCTTCTTTGAGGAAGACAAGAACCAACTGTCAGGTTAGTGAGTTTAACAGCTGATCTGTAGGAAGAGGCCTTCTTTTCCAAGAAAACTGAGCTACACTTTAGTCCTTTCTATCTTTCTTTTTACATTAAGCCACTGAGCTGCCAACATGTGAGGAAGCAAATGATTGGTGTATGTCACTTGACTTTTCCTTTATCAACTGACACAAATACATCACTCTATATAGAAGGAGCTGAGGGGTGATAGGACACGTAGGGATGTCCTGTGCTTAGAGATGTGATTGAGTCATGCCTCAGTGCACAGGAAGGTGCAGCACATCTCTCAGGTGCTTGTCAACTCTGCAGGCTGTCGTGGACCCAAACAAGCATCAGAAGACAATCGTGTTTTCTCAGTATACAGGCTGTGGCTTAACATATGCAAGTTGAAAGTCCTGTACAATTACAAATCAACAAATGAAAGGGCATATGTTCCCTCAGAGATTCAGAACAGCAGTGCTGCTCAGTGTAACACTCACATAGCATGAATAATAAGCATGAAAGGCTCTTACAAGTGTCACTAAGCCAAACAGATTTAGTTCTAAAGATTATCTGCCCGTGTAGTACAAAGAAAAGTGAATCCACTTTTTAAAATTAGATGATAACATTTTTTGCCATGTACTGAAAATTACACTCTTCTGAACAAGAGAACAGACTTTGAATGGTTCAGTAACATGATAGCTTAAAATGGTATGCAAATACATTTTTGGAATATCACTCGCAGTGGTTGAAGCTGTCAGTGACATCGTGTTTCTGCTTCAGAGAGCTAGAACATATTGTACGACTCAATTAGCTTTAAAGTGGGCTGGACCAGTAAAACTATAGCATAGTTACCTATATGAGAAAAATGCCCAATGGACTTGTAGTGCACTTATATGATGTTACTCTATTTGAGCACTCAAATACAGGACTCATTAACCCGTTCACACACAAATCTTTTTCAGTAACACAGCAGTTTTAACCTCTCATTCACGCACTCACACACCAGTGGATGCATTGAGGGTGACTCTAGGTTCAGAGCTTTTCCCAAAGACACTTCGACATGCAGACGGGAGGAGCTGGGGATCAAACCAATGACCTTCCGATTAGTAGATGATTCACTCTTCCTCCTGAGCCGCCGCAGCCCAACAAATATTGCTCTTTTGTTTTTCCTTAAATAGCATCACATCTCCACACCAGTTTTTAGGTAGTTTGCCATTCAACAAGAATACCATAGTGCAGGGGTGCCCAATCCCAGTCCTCAAGCGCTACCGTCCTGCAGCTTTTAGATGCATCCTTGTTCCGACACACCTGAATCAAATGAATGCCACGTTATCAGGCCTTTGCCAAACTTGATGGCATGCTGAAGAGGTAATCAAACCATTTGATTCAGCTGTGTTGGAGTAGGGATGCATCTAAAAGCTGCAGGGTAGTAGCTCTCAAGGACTGGGATTGGGCACCCCTGCCACAGTGTGTTTGCATACATGGCACTTTCCAAGTTAATGGGTTCCAAATCAGTTGCATGAGGGATTTTCATACAAATGGATTATAAACTTCTAAAAAATTACAGAAAGAGTTGGTTAAGTGAAATCCCACTAAACCCATTTTTTGTTTTTTTGTTTTTTAATTTGAATAATACTAAAAAAATTTAACCTTCAATAATTTAGTACCCTAAACTGATCATACTTTAATGCAGGGATGGGGGAACTCCAGGCGTCGAGAGCCGGTGTCCTGCAGGTTTTAGATGTGTCCTTGAGCCAACACAGCTGATTTAAATGGCTAAATTACCTCCTCAACATGTCTTGCAGGCCTGTTAATGAACTAATCATTTGATTCAGGTGTGTTGACCCAGGATGATATCTAAATCCGGCAGGATACCAACCCTTGAGGCCTGGAGTTCCCCACCTTTGCTTTAATGATTAGAACCAAAAATACAAACACTTTTTTTTTAAATTGCATTTCATTTCTTTGTTTATTTATTTATTTGCAGTGATCCTTTTATGTAACCCCCTTCACTTATTCATTATCAACTTGCTGTTCTTCCCTAAACAAGATCAGACATTTAGCGGTTTCTGAGCAAAATTCAAAATGTGCACTATATAAACCAGGAAAAAAGAAATAGGCTGCTCAACAGAGGTTGCAAACACAGAAATCACTCACTGTGAGGAGGTGGAAGTCGTACAAAAATGAGGGAACCTTTTCCTCTCAACAGGCTCAGTCAGTGCTCCTCTCTCTGTGGTGGATATTGTGGAGGCAGGCAGGATAAATGAAGAGAGAGACAGAGTGGCTGTGTTGTAGATTTGAGGCTGGACAGCCTGGAGGCAGCAGCAGAGAGGAGACTGAGGTCTAAACTGCATCTTAAACAACACCTGGTAAGCTTATGCACCTACACGGTACCTCCAGCCTCCAGCTCAGCATAGAAAGGTGTTATACAGAGCTCCATGGGGGCTCTGCAGCCATTGTAGTAGTACTTTATTATAATGCTTGGCTTTCTTTCCAACTTTGGACAATGTTTGTGAACATTCTGCATGTAAAGAAATCCCAAGCTGTTCAAGATCATGAAAAAACAATACAGAGATTGAGCCCTGCTTTGTTCTGGCTTTTTGCTCTAATCCTCTACACAAGCCTCTAAGACACGGGGATATTTACTACAGAATATAAGTGTTTGTTTTGTTTTGTAACTGACATCAAAGAAATACATTTCTATTGTTCAGAGACCAAAAAGGAAAATAGTTCATTCTTTGCATCTTTTTTTAAAGATCTTGCTTCTTAATACAAGAAAAAACATTAACTTGCAGTTTGGATAATTGACTAGACTTTTGGCCACGCACTCAGTGAAGACAGTGCCTGGCCAGTATATAGTCACATAGCCTGTAAAAATGGAAGTATTTTTATACATTAAACACAATTGTTTTTTTAAGGGTAACAGTTTTCCTCTTTTTGTGCTTAGTTAATCACCTGTACTGTCCTTGAATGGCATTATTTTATTAAATAACTCCTTTTATTCTTAATAACTTCTTATTCCGACTGTTATCTCTGACTGTCAGAGACTACAGATACATGTACAAATAAAAAAAACACTCTTCTAGCTAATTTTGCCACTTCTACTTGAGCATTTAGGTGATTTCTTTTGCACAGGATCTGTGATGTTAAATCTTTACAGTTGGCTATTATTCTGGACAACTTAGACACATTAGATCAGTGAGCTCAACAAAGCAACGGTGTCAACCTCAGGATAGGATATGCCCAAGGTGGTGTTGACTATCAGCTGATAACGATAGCTGCTGAGTTCTTGATTCCCATTCTTCACCAGTAGCACTCGAGCCTACTTGAGTTCAAAGATGGCGAGCACATACTGAGCATGACAAATATTATTAAGTGGATTAGAGGCAAGCAAACATAAAAAGAATCATATGTTTTGAATTTTTCTCATGAACTAGATGTGTTTGCACAAAGGAAAAGATAAAGTGTAGTTTGCTTGCAGGTGTGCAGCATGACCACAAAGTGATAGAAAAGGGATGCTGGACAGAGGGGTTTTTTATGTGCATGTCTTTGATGAGCAATTCGGTGCGTGGTAGAAATCAATTTACAGAAGATAATTGTTCATTTCCAAGGGGAGAGGAGGAGGCAATGAAAGATTAAGCCTACATCACTGTACACAAATGGTACTAATGGGGACAATGATCATCTCCCAATGAATCCAATTCCAGGGCTGTAACTCTCGCACCTCGCAAGCTTTCACATCTTCATAAAAGAACAGTTAGTCAGCCATCCACATCTAATAAAAAAGTTACTGAACATGTCATACTTTGCTGATAAACACTCGTTTGTCTGAACATTTTGACAGTTAAATAGAAGGAGATGACAGCTGTCCAGGAAAGCGCAACCAGGGAGGTTGAGGCTGTAGTGAAGTCGATGGGATTACCTAAGGGATTAGCTACTGTAAGTACAATAACAAAATGGCACGGGGTGCACACAATTACCCTGCCGTGTTTGAGGAAAGTTGATAAAAGCTGGAAATGGGTCACATTTAAAAGTAGTTGAGCAAAGATCAAAATGGTGTAATAAAAAGAGCATCACTTATAGACTGTTTTTGATTTTAGTGAAATGACGACATTCAGAATTCTAAATCATATACTAGTAATAAAAAAAAAAACGGGTAGATTTTTCCAATTATATTTGATAGGTAAAGTTTTTCTTTTTTTCTCAGTTTGGGCCAAGTTTGGATTATTTTCCATGTTTAAGGTCATCCACATATTATAAACATCATAAATAAACTTTTTTTCATGATTTTGTTGAAGCCTGGAAATTAAAAGTGCAAACTGCATCAGTAACATGACATGCAAATTGGCTCTACAGTATGTTGACTCCTAAGCTCTCTAAAAACTGTAACCAGTATTGGCCCACTGAATAAAAAAATTTAATCAGTTGATTTCCACATTGAACAAAGTTAAATGTTGTGACTATATGTTGCATACAATATTGATAAAAATATGATTTTTTTGATCGGCATTAGAACCTAGCATGCTCGTTAAAATTCATCATGCTCCTCCTGATAATATATTTTTAGCTTTAGATACCACACAATGTCACTGCTTATTTCTCCTGGCAGTGAAGTCCTATCAGTATTTGTAAAATTGAAATCCATCTGAAGAAACCCAAAAATACTTTTTCCTGGTATCTACTTAACCCAACATATTGAAAGTCTGCACACCATTTAGAGTGTAATCAGCCCTCTTCTGAAATTATATTAGATTTCTGACTCCCTTCCAAGAGACTCATCAACCTAACATTGGGCTTGAAGCTAGCAAATTATGGAAGGCGTTCGTTTAAGGGCTGGCTTCTCTCCCCTAATGTAGCCTTTTGTGATGGTTTAGGAACACCACAAAGTCGTCACATATCATTTTCGTAGGGTTTGAGAAACAATAATCAGAAACCATGATAATGAAAAAATCACTCTCAAAGCCAGAGAAGCAGTACTTATCTGCTGTGTCATATTGATGCACCGCCTAGAGCACCGTCATTGATAATGAATAGAAAATACATTTAGATGACTCATAAATAGTTTGTCCGAACTAGACCCAGTAAAACAATCAATCCTTATCCTGAGAATAGAAATATCCTCCTTACTTCTACTATTACCTTATCCGCTCGTAAGTTTCTTTTGTATATTAAACGTAGAAACATTAAATCTTTCTCTTTTTTCTCCTGATAACATTAATAATAATAATGTTAGCAGATCAAAGTCCTCTAAAAATATTTGACAGCTCTAAGCTGAGATCTTTTGCAATTTGCAACTCCATTATGCATGTATAAATTGAAAACACATTTGCAGTACATTTTTTATTAATACTGTTTAAATGTGCATTTTTAAAAAAAAACTTGTTTAGTTTAGTGTAGACTTTTTACAACCCTTGTTAGCTACTCTGTAAGGAGTAAATAAGTAAGTAAAATGATAGCGATGATATATTTTTCAAAAAACTTGCAAACATATTTAGATTTTGCTAATGTTTTCATCTCCTGCTTTTGTTCCAGTTTGTGGCTTTGATTCTAAGTTGTACTGCTGGTGAAACTGTGGTGAACATATGTCAGGAAAGTTATGATCTGATAATAAATGCAGACATTTGCCCTCCCACTGTTTACATTAAAATTAAGACACTTTGCTTGATTAATTTTCAAAGGTCACTGTGTTGTACTTTATTATATTTAAACTTGTTGTTCACCATAGATTTAAAATCTACTTTGCTGTCTATTTTTTTCCCTAAATGGGACCATAATTTACAACATTAACATCTTGGTGTATTCAATAAGACTAAGAATAATGATTGGGACCATAAACTCAGGGGCATTGCCCCCAGCTGGTGCTTGGAGACAGTGCAGATTTAAGGCACTATTCTTGCCCACACGGCCATCTTTTATGTACAGTCTAACCTTGCACTTAATGTCAAAAGTAGATAATTTTATGCATTAAAGGAAAACCTAGAGTATCACTTTAAGCATCAAGACATTTGTTGCATTCTTAATACATAGTAGACGGTATTGTGCACCCTAACTACTGGGAAATGGCCTATTTAAATTTATGTATTTCCTATTTCCCAAAGCAAATGAACAGAATGCCTCATTTCTGCTTGGATAACAGCAGAAATGAGGCATTCTCTTTGGAATTTGCTGTCAACGAGGTGTGGCGAGAGAGATGAGGTTGAATAAAAGCAGACAGATAGCTTAGCAAGAGAGGTTAGAGAAGAGAGAACAAAAACGAGGACTGAAAACAAAGGTTAGAGAAGAGACAAGCAACATAGGTGATAGGGAGAAATGAACAGATGAGGACAGGGAGTGCATGTGTGTGGAGCTCGAGGATAATATGGCCACAGTGGCGGAACACACATCTCGCATCACACTCAACAGGTGGGTCAACAAGGGGCATCTCAAACAGGCAGGCAGGAGCTTATCTTAATTCTGAGGGAGAGAAAATCCAAGATCCCATCCACACAGACTCTCTGTAATCGATGCTGACAGGTAATTCAGAGTAGTGCATAGGAGAGCTCACAGCTTCCAGGACTGGCAGGACATTTGTGTGGCCTTGGTTGTGACACTATAAGCAATCAAAGTGCTTGGCAGTTCTAATACATGTCCAGATAAACAGACATTTTATAAGAGTTAAAACCTAATTTGGCAGGGCACCTAATGATGATGAATGTGACCAAAAAGCAAAGCTTAAAATCCACAGTATTTATTTGTCCATCTCTCAGTGAAAACAAATTAGATTTAAATTTGATCAATATTACTGATGTTAAAAAAGAAGAAACTTTTAGTAGACCTGCATATTGTTATGTTATTATGATAGTTTTTCCTTTTTTTTTTTTTGACTTTTTAGTAGTGTTCCTTGTCATGGTTTTAAGGTTTGTGTTATTTACTTATGTGTCACTTTATGCATTTGCATTCTGGTTGATTTTAATTTCTTCTTTGGTTATTTTTTTCTGTTTTTGTGCACTACCTGAATTCAATCACTTAGCCAGTCTCCTCTCTCGATATAACCCCCTGCTGCTCCTCATTCAGCGGCTGGATTGCCTTGTTAGTTGCTGCAGTCAAGCTTTACAGCTATTTCTAGGTTTGTTTTCTTTTTGTATGACCTTTGTGGCCATTTCCTGGATCTTTTGCTCTTGTGTGATCCTTTTTAATGAAGTAAGGTTCTACCTGTACTTTTGGTTTTTCAAACTGTTTGTGGACTTTGCCTTTTTCCTGTTCCTTGTTTATTTTGTTTACCTTGTTGAATGCCTGCAACTTTAAGACCTCCAAATTGATATTAAAGTTTAGGATTCATGTTTTTCAAGCACAGGTGTCTGGATCCTCTCTTCTCTGATGGGTCACTAACAACTCTTATCCAGATATGTCATAAAATATGCAATATTTTTTTTTATTTTTCACAATAAAATGTACTGAAATGTTAAAAATTTTGGGATGCGAATACACAATAAAGTCTTTTGTAATTTAAAAAGAGGTCAAGTTTTAGGCAGCAGAAATTAAGGGGTCATTTTGGAACCCTCAAAGAAGAGCCCCTACTCCCCCACATTAAAAAGGAACCAGTTGAGGTTGTTGGAGAATATGTCTAGGATGCTCCTGGACACCTCTCAGGTAAGGTGTTTTTGGGCATATCTTGCCAGGAGGAGGCTCTGAGCCAGATCCAGGACATACTGAAGACATTATGTCTCTCATAAGGACCGTCAACACCTTTGTGTTCTCCCCAGAGGAGCTGGAGGAGGTGGCCAGAGTCTACAACAGCAAAGATGAATGTATGAATGAATGTGATGGATGAATTACTATTAGCTAATTGGCGAATAATTTCTTTATACTTTGTTTCCCAGAAATCCGGCCATCTTGTAAATTTTAAATTGATCTTGAGCAATTGTTCCTAAGGCTATTAGCGGTTCAAAGTTTTTCTTTGGTCAATGTCCATTTTTAGCCCATCTAGCATTTTTTTTGGCAAAGGCATCTTTTCTCAAGGAATGAACTAGTGTTGTGTTTACACTTAACCAGCAATGAACCAATTTTAAATGATATTTTTAGGCCCACACTGCAGGTCCTAATGCTCAATTCCAATTTTTTGATCAAATCCATTTTTTTTGTTTTTGTCTGGTTGTTCACACTACAAATAAAATGCGACAGCAAACGCGCTACAGTGTGAACGGTTCACTGCCCTCAAAACAACCCACATGCACAAAAGAAGACGTCACACACAACGCACTCTGTTTACGGAAGTAAAAATAGTGGCTCCAGAGCTATTAGGTGCTGTTGGAGCAGTCTGTCAATTTCTCCCCAGTTTCCATCGCCATGCTTCCTCATTTGTCTTCTACGGTGCTGATAATTGGCGTCTGTCTTGTGTCAGTGACGTAAAAGCTGGATTTAATGTGACATGACCATTCAAACAGCAGTTGCTTTCTAAAACATCAGATATGCATCGGATTCAGTACCACATTAGAAAATGCCCAGGATTTGAGGATATCAGATTTTTACTGTTTACACTGTCATACCATGATTGGATATGGGTCGCATAGGGTCAAAAAAGTTGGATTTGATGCGCTTTCCCCTGCAGTGTGAATGCAGCCTTAGAGTGACTGGCAAGAAGCCACTCTTTAGGATGGGAAACAGGAAGAAAAAGCTGAGGTTTGCTTTATTTGTTGTTGTTTTTGGGTTTTTTTTTGGCACATTAAAGTGTTTTCTGTTAACACTTGTTTCTTCTAATATATAGACCGCTATAAGTCATCATTTTTCCCCATATAAGTAAATTGGTTTTTTGGAGTTTGCATAATCTGATTAATTCATATTTAATTTTTCAAGTGTTAGAAATGCCTCATTCATCACACACAAGTGTGTCATGCAAGAAAAAAAAAGAAAGAAAATGAATGATCATATTTAAGGCATCTTGACTGATTGATTCATCTTTCCATTTTCTTAACTACCTATCCAGTTCAGTGTTGTGGGTGGTGGGGGTAGGGACGTGCTTTTTAGTCAGCCTGACATGCATTCCATTGGACTGTCAGAGGAAGCCAGACAAACAGGAGGAAAATCAAGTGGGTGTAAGAAAAACATGCAAACTTCCACAAAGATCACAGCCAACCAGATAAGGTTACTAAGGTAACATTAATATCATTGTTGTGGAGTGGAGTGGTTAGCACTGTCGCCTCACTGTCCTCTCACAGCAAAGAAGGTCATGGGTTCATGTGTGTGGAGATTGGATGCTTCATGGGTTTCCTCTGGGTACTTCCACAGTTTGGCGACACAGAGCACGTTAGGTTAACTGAGATTTTAAATTAGCCCCTTAACCCCCTCAACCCTGAATTGAATAAGTAGAAAAAAATTTATGGATATAATCGTTTTCTTATCCATTCACTTGAATAAGAGCTGTCCTTTTCTAATTGGCTTTGATAAACGTTATTCTGATATGATCTGGTGCTTTCTGTATTATCATCTTGTCCTATTTAGCAGCACAATGCAATATTATACTGCCAACATAAACTGCCTAATACATAATGTGACACTTGTTTCCTCTCCCAAGTTTCTCACTCTGTGCTTTTCAACTGTCTGAGTCAATAAAAACAACATACAAAGGTGAGCAATCCTCCCACTTACCCATTTAAACTAATGTTGTTGTTTTGAAGAATCTCAGATACTGCAGGATATAAGGACCAAATCCAGAGGCCAAAAAACGGAGGAGGGTGTATGTAGGCTAGCAGGGGAAGTGTGATAACACATGGCTTTGTATCCAGAGCACATTAAAAAGAGAAGAGAACTCATGTCTAACTGGTCCCTCAATGCTGCCATTGGCATCTCTCCAATTTTGCGAGAGGACTTGTTATGTAATTGCACAAGAGCCTGTTTTCTCATCCTTGTCTACTGCTAAAACCAACACGGCTGGCGGTCATCTAAATCTCAGCCTCTAAAGTGGCAAAATAAGATGAAAGAGAATGTGCAGACTTTAACATACTTGTGAATGTGTACTCGCAAAGTCTTTAATGTTTCCTTTGCGGCACTGAACAATCCTGAAACTACAATGTATTGTTTTGAATGTGGGTCACACACATGCACAGTGACATTCACTCAAAACACTGAGCCGAGAGTGCGAGCCAAGCATAAAATACGATGCATATACTGTATTTTACTATGAGCATAAATTCCAAGTCTCATGAAAAAATAAACAGAGTACAATGTGTACTTATTCACAAAAACAAAACACTGACATCTATTTACAGTCAGATAGCGCAATCCCTCCTTTCCTTTTATAAGACATAACTTTAAAGCAGAATAGCAAAAATCCAGGTGTTAAATCTATCTTTAAGAACATATTTTACTCTTTTTTTTTTTCTGCATACTGAATACTGTATGTCATCCACTGATGGCCGTCTGTCTTAATATAAGCAGTTGAGCTCATTCATATGTACTGTGGCAGTTACAAAATTTAAATCTCCATCCTGACACAGCGTAATTGCTGGATACAGTGGGATTATCAGACACACTGGAGGCAAGCGATGCTTATTGCACATGCAGGCTCAAATTAGAATAATAAAGAAAAAAAGATCTAAATCACCATCATTATTTTTCTCTGTTAAATTAAATCTCTCATTTAATTAGTATAATGTATTATTCTGTGTTGTTTTCCCTTTATTTGACAGTTCACTGTAGACCATGACACATACCAGTGAAAGGGAAAGAACCAACATGACATGTGACAAAGACCCCTCAGCTAGATTCCGACTGAGGGCATTTTGGTTACATGGTATGCGTCTTACAATACTGGGTCACCAGGAAGCCTCGTTTGGTTAGTGCTTGCATGGTTTGTGATGCATATAAATGCAAATGAGTGGTGACAGAGCAGTTCAGGTTACAGCAGAACCAGACAGCAGGCTTTATATAGAAAAATAGAAAGCAACAAAAGAGAATTAAAAATTCTTCTGAGATATGTATATATATCTGATACATCTGACAGAAATGGTAATTAAAACAATAAATAACTAAGCTTGCTCAGGATAGTTACAAACTACACAATCTTACTGCAATTTCTTTCTAAAAAAATATGTGTTTATCATATAAAACCAAAGACTTTGAAATAATCCACTTATTGTTTTTGGAGAGCTAATATTACATTTCTTTTTGAGCAAAAAAACAGATGTATGTACGTAAGTGAATTTTTCTTTGCAGCTCCAAAAATCCACATAAAAAGCAAAGCAAACAAAAAAGTAATATTCCTATATTTGTGCTGCGCACTGTTTAAACTCGAGTAAGATATTCATGAAGCCCATGTGTTTTTTAGACTCTCTGTCATCCGTTATAATTTGTAATAGTCTTCTGATAAAACTGCAAAACAAACAAATAAAAGCTTCTAATGAAAGATGGGACAAAAGGTCAAAGTCACTTAGTGTCAGGGAGTTCATTTTCACAGGAAACTTAGAAAACACACTCGATCAATAAAATAGAAAGTTCAAAGTGGGGCTCTTTCATGAGGGGTTCCTTCAGCCTTTTGTGGTTCTGCCTGAGTTGAAACGCTGGCTGCAGGCCGAGCTGCAGGGCCGTCAGCCAAGATCGCCTGCAGAACCCAGCTCCTGTTTCTTGGCCTCTAGTCACCGATGCATTCAGGCACAAAAACTGTAAAAGCTTTGACGCACATGTCGGCAACTTACATTTAATTTTTAACTATGAGTACATGCTATGATCTTTGCATAGAAGCTGCAGTGTCCCTGCTTTGAACAATGTCCACACAAAAGATCTGTGCATCACGACACTTTTTTTTTTTTAACTCCCTCAAGCCAATTTCACATGCAGGCGGTAATTAATGTGGAAAGAGATAAGAATGCTTTGAACTTTATTCTGCAATGTAGCCCTATTCGCTATGGGGTGCACACATTGTATATAGCTCTCATTATGGCGCTGTTGCTTATGTAATATCTTAAGAAGGTATTAGAATCTTAATTAGGCAATAACTGTATAAATTAAAGTGATTATTTACATTTTTCTGATAATTACAAGCCAGTGTGAAGTGATTGCTTCACCTGTGATCTGGGTTGCCGTGCTCAGTGTTTCTAGTCAGAATCAGATGCAGCGCATATCTTTGTAATCAGGTCATGGCGAAATGGGAATACAGAATACCCTTCAACAGCAAGAATTATAGAAAATAAAAGACATGGCTTTTTTAATTAAAAGTACAGTGACACTACTGTAGACATAAGCATTTAGCTGTGTAAATCAGATTAGACCAAAAAAGATATAGTTCGTCAGCCTGAACCTTTAATATAGTGTGCACTTCTTTTCTCATGGACATATCAGCTTCCTCTGATGTGAGTTTATACGCTGGTCAAAATGGATTACTTTTTTTTATTCAGGCTCATATCTTAACAGACTATCAAGCTGAAATTAATTAAAATTTCAGCCTCTTTTATGCTCTGATTAATGTAATTATAATAAACCTAATTTTTGCATTACATGCTAATTTGGGGGTTGTCTCACTCACACTTCCAGGAGCATATTTATCACAAAATGAATGGTGTTCTTACAAATATGCGTGAATAATTTAGAAAAGTTGATTTTGTTATTGATTTATATTAAGACCTCTGATTGTTATTACAATTACACTGGTTATTATCATTGGCCTGTTTGATTTAGTAGATCTGAATGAACTGAGGAAATCGTTTTGATAATTTGCAAAGATATAAAAAGAAAAGAAACACTCACAAGCTGATCATCATGTTATCACTGACGTTACTGTGACTTAACAGATGTACCTCTTTGAAAACTTCCCTGGAGGAGGCACTTGAGGCACAACACTGAGGAGTTGACAGAGGGACTGTGCCCACAGCAGATAGGATTGAAGTCTGTTCAGGCACACCCCCAGGGCTAATAGGCACTCTGACCCTCGAGGGAAGCCTTGTCCTCGAATAAAACACACAGAATACTCTAGAAAGATTTTGTGCTCAGACTGATTTTTGAAGTTCATCCAGCACTCTGGGGATATTGAAGAGTGGTGTCTTCATTGTGCAGGGAGATATATATATATATATGATATAATTAAATTGTATATGTTTGGACTATATTGTCATACTTTAAAATTCCACTAAAGCCCAGTTGGCTACTGGGCAATCTTTATAAAACGGAAGATCACGCCCTGGTACAATATCGCTTAAATTTCACATAATTCAAAATCGCTCTACCTTGCAAAGCTGACATGCACAATATGTCCTGTTAGTAATAAAAACATTTTCCAGTGAAATCTGCCCTCCAGCACGCTCCCTCACCCCTCACTCTTAACCCCAACCACTAACATGCAGATTAGAAAACCTGTGATCACTGAACCAAATGTAATGTACAATTATGAGATGGCCTGTAAACACTATGTACACTAGTGACCAAAAGCACTGGGCCACTACACATTACAACTACAGGGCATGCTCTTCCATGCTCTCCCATGCCATGAGGCCTCCAACACACAGTTTCTGTGCTGTTATTGCCAGAGGAGGTTTGGAACTTGCTGTTGAGTCAGTAGACCATTGCTGACTTTTACACACAATGCATCCAGCACTTAGTGACCCCCACTCTGCTCATTTGTCTTCACATGGTGAGTTTAATTATTTGTAGGGTCTTTACCTCACAATATAAAGTGCCTAGAGGCAAGTGTTGTTGATATGTTATATAAATGGAACAGAATTGAACTGAAGTAAGTTGGTGTGATTCCTAAACATTTCCAAATCTTAATCATATTGCTTCCAATTCCTTTTGGAAGGGAAGAAATTTCAGTGGCGTCATATTACAGTACCATGCTCGACTTTTATAAAGCGCTTTATACAACATTCACACTCTCTTTAGAAAGTTTTGTCCACATAAGGTAGGTTTTTTCACTTTTGGGCTTACTGTATAGGCTGTTTCTGTCTATGTTAAGGCTACATGTGAAAAAAGAAGTGGAGAAGGAATTGAAAATCTGCAAGTTTCAGCAGTAATCAAGAGGTATAGAATGAGTCATACCCCTAATCCTAGACATAATGACTGCCTCCTAAAATAAAGCAATGGACAATGCTCCACTTGTTCAATGAATGGAAACTTGGTGAACTGACATTGTATAAAGTCTGACTTTGTGGACAACATCCAAAAAATAATCCAACAAAAGAAGCCAGTTGAATATTGGGGTATACTCCTTGTTTAGATAAGATCAGGATATATTGGTTGTGCTTAAAAGGGTTGTTTAGCATGAACCTAGCCAGGACAGTGAAGCAGACAGACGCTACGTCCACACTAATCTTTTTTTCTCCGTTTCGCCCTCCCGTCCACACTGAGACGGAGGGAAAACGGAGCTTTTTTGGAAACGGTCTCGAAAACGCATCAATTTGAAAACGCAGCGTTTTCGCGTAGTGTGGACAGCAAAAACGGAGCTTTTATTAAAACGGTGACGTATGTTAGTCATATGATGCAGTCATGTGACCACTTTAACTAAGATGGTCAGAGGGCATCGTACCGCAGTTGTTTTGTTGTTTTGTTTGCTCAGTTTCAGTTTAGTTTCAGTCAATAAGTTTTTAGTGGCCGTGTTGAAGATTAATATGTACTCATTTGTGACTCGGAGCAACAGCTCCACCTCATTATCATTCCATTTGACACATTCGGTGCTTTGTCTCGCCATTTCGCCGCTCGTTTTAAAGAGCCGGAAAGT
>VUQR01020089.1:0-12604 GCA_015108515.1 Hemichromis elongatus
TGAGTGAGACTACCTGTAGAGTAGCGAAGTGCTATATCATTTACTATATCATCATCATCATCATCATCATCATCATCATCATCATCTTTATTTATAAAGCACTTTAAAACAACCACAGCTGATACAAAGTGCTGTACAATACAAACATATACTACATCATCAAACAAACAAGCATCCACACACAAATACTAAAAATTACACAAGTTATAATTGAAAGCACCGTAAAATAGCATAAATAAGTTAAACACTAAATATAATTCCAAAGAATACTAAGCCTCACTGGAGTTAAAAGCCAAAGAATAAAAGTGGGTTTTAAGATGCGATTTAAAAAACGTGACGCTGCAGCTGTGATTGATTCGGCTCTGCATTACTTAATTCGGATTGGCTGTTCTTATGTTTTTTTAAGAGAGGAAGAGAGAGATGAGGTCTATCGCAATAGTTTCATTTCTCTATCGAGAAAAAGTTATATCGCGATACATATCGTTATCGTTCTATCGCCCAGCTCTATGTACAATATAAAGCGCCTTGAGGCGACTGTGGTTGTGATCTGGTGCTATATAGATAAAATTGAATTGAATTGAATTACTTTGCATTAAGATGCCTGCCAGATTTCAGATTTAATTGCTCATAAAATGAAGGCACCCAAATGTTGTAGCAGATTGTTTCTGGCCATTTTCTTTAATCCCTGCTTAAAACCCCATGAACTGCTGAATAGTTATGGCAATTAAAGCATTATATATATATTTTATTTGGTAATCAATGTGTTATTTATGCAGATACTACACGTTTGTTTTGTTTTTTTTATTTTAATTATTTCAATCTAATCTGAAGATTCTTTTAATTTCTAGGAGATAATATTGTGAACAATGACTTCTATTAGCCTAGGGAGAGTGCATGGATTCTAAATATATTTCACATACAACAATTAAATAAAATAACTTGTGAATTATGCCTTGATATTGGGATTTTTGCCATTAGAGGCGAACCTTTTATAAACATTAAGGCTGCATCAAGGCTCAAAGAAGTACCTTTATCTAAAAGTAATTAACATTCCCAAAACCCTGACCTCAACCCTACTGAAATTGTGTGGACTATGCTTAAAAGTTAGGTCTATGCAAGGAATCCAAGTCATTTAAATGAACTCTTCAATTTTTGTCGACAGGATTTGTCAGATATCCTGAAAGAATTATGTCAGAAACTTGTTGGTAGCTTTTAAAAAGCATCTGGTAGAGGAAATTCAAAATAATTTTGTACTAATTTTTCAAAACGATTAAAGATTCAGTTCAAGTGCACCGTGAATATGATTTTCCCAGAGAAGCCAAATGGAGCCTTATTTTTCATTGTGTTGTACCAGATCATGAGTAAACGCATGAGCACGAGCTTTTCGTCATCTGCCTGGGAGCATGATTCATTTGACAGTTTGGTTTTACAAAGCAATTGACATCAAAGACACACAGAAGGAGAATGATCTTTCTCCACTCTGCAATTTTAATGATTCCTATGAACTCAAGCTGAAGGGTAACATAATGACAGCTCTTGACTCAGGAAAGCTGCTGTAATTACTGGGAAATTACAGCACCTTTCTGGGCTGGAGGTTCTTTCTTGTTAACATGAAGTAAAAGACAAAATGTAAGCTGAGGGTGTTCTCAGATTGGGAGTAATGTTTAGACAAGGAAAGGCTAAAAACATATCAAACTGACTCGTGCGCTGTAAATGAAAGACTGAGGGAAAACATGGTGCTTCATTGTGTACCTAATCTTTCAAGTAAATAGGATGAGCTATGCAAAACCATACTTGTTTTCCAGCAGAAACATCAGATCGAATGCTATGATTGGTCGTGCACCTCCATTCTATTTCCTGCTTGGATTCCCCTGAATAATTTCTAAACAACCTTTTTTTTTAAAATTATTTTTCTGATAGGTGAAAAATAAATAAATGAAATAAACCTGGGACGATCACTCATTTCAAGGTTGTCCACTTGTGTAACTCTGGACCACTTTCAGTGCTGCTGCTATTTTATTTAGATTATTTCGTCCAAGCTTTGTTTTGACCATTTTCATTATGCACATCTGTAATGCATGCACTTTCTCCACCACTGTGGCAAACAGGAAACCCATTAACTCGATGCCAATTTTCAGAGCGAGGTTAGAGGTGCAAGGGTTTGCAGTGTAGTCACAAAAAAATGTTGCACTGTTAGCATGCACGCAGTCACAGAATGATATGCATCGCTGCATTTCCTGTTGGCAGAAAATATTATTGCTCATATAACTTAGGGGTAAAAATAAATAAATGTGAATGAACAGCTTTCATAACCAGTGATTAACTTTAATAAAAAAAACATTTCAGTTTGTCACAGAGGTTTATGTTTCCTCTGTACACGAGTTTAGAAAGAGCAGCATTTCACAACAGAGGCAAACTCCCCTGGAAGAGGGTTTGGCTAAATTTATATCAGATAATAAATACGAGAGATACAAAACAATTAGTTTGCGACTCACACGGTAGAAAGGTGAATAATGTTTTTTTTTTTATTACAATTTTTAAATAATTAATTAGTAAGTTAATTATTACACCACATTAATCTTTTTATGATTAACACTTCTAAACACATGTCCAAGCGAAGCCAGAGACCTGGAGTTGCTCCCAGTGGTTCTGGCTGCATTTTAAATGCCTTTGTTTGTTTTTTGGAATATGCGTTCCATCACTTTTTACAAACAAGTGGAAGGGTGTAATTTTGAGGAATAAATTGTATTTGTCCGCCTTTTAAATACCAGTCAAGCTCGATCATGCTTAGCTTCCGAAATCAGATGAGACCAGGTGCACTCAGGCTTGCATGGATGTAAAACTTACTTGCTTTACTAATTTTGCACAATGGCATTAGTTCCTGTTCCCTTCACATTTCTCTCATTTTAGGTTTCTCTTGTTTATACTGCAAAAAAATTAATTTTTTCCCCGTGCACGGTGGTGTGTTTTTCTTCATTTCAATTTAATGTTTCATTATTAAAATATTTCCATGACTGAAGTAGCATAGTTATCTGCGATAAACAAATGTACTCAGTTCAATGACTTTCCACAGATGCACATTACTTCTGTGGCATATCCAGTGGAAATAAAAAACGTTCTGAATATGCACATCAATATAAACCTCAAGCCGTGTCACAAAGCCACTGTGCTGGAGAAGCAGAACCAGCAAAGCTCCTCAGCATGTCACCCAATTGCATCACTTCATTCAGTGCTTCCTTCCATCTGGTTTCTCTCTGAAAGCAAATCCAGTTTCCTCTCATCATGCCTGTGTTCCATTATCAGCTCTATGCCTGAAAATGTGCCACAGCAACACAGCATGCGCCACGTCAGAAGTGAATGCTGCTTCTGCTGCTTTCAGGTAGCCAAACCAGGCCACGCTCTAATGTGTCAAAAAGGAGTTACAGACAGCTCAGCACTGAGTGAGACTAATTCTTGCAGGGGAGCACTGATGAGCATCTGGATGTTTTTATGCACTATTAATTACCGAAGGGCTATTATGCATCAGGGCCTTGTCTCCAATTGCCAATTTCAAGTGCTAATTAAAAGAGCTGCAATTTCAAAACCCTAAAACTGTTGAAAATACTTTTGAGAAAAGAGCCCATGGTAATACTTTAGAAATTAAATGTTTACTCCACAGGAGTGTCAAGCAAATGTATAACTATTTTTACTGGTAGATAAATACCAAAGCAAGAAACTGGTCAGACACGCTCTTATATTAGCTTATTTGGAGGATGTGAGGTATTACAATAATGTTTTTTTTTTCTTTCAAATATACAACTGTGTCTGATTAAAGAATAGTCTATCTATCTCATAGTACCCAAGACAGCCATGTGAGAACTCAGAAGTAAACAAACAGCTTGCCAGCTCTCAAACCACAAAGCCAAAAACTACAAGTCTATCCACCCCAACTCCCTATGCCAAACCTCTACAGGATGCTTTATAATAAACAAGCCCAATAGCCCCAGAGCATGTAGAAACAGTCAAGCTTAGATTTATGGTTTTAGTGAAGAGGAGAAAAAAAACCAAACAAGCAAAGCAATACGTGTTTAATTGCAAGAAAATTCTGTAAGGCCGTATCAATTACCATTTCTAATTAACTACAGATTCATTTTCTACTGTTAAGGGAATTATTTATTGGAATTTAGATGATGGCAGTAATTGCATTGCCTTGTTTTATCCCTGACCACGGTGATAGAAAAAAATAAAGCAATTTAAAAGTAATACACAACATAATGTTGTATTAATATTACTTTATATGTAGAACCTGTCTAAGTTTGACAAATAGAAAAACTAGCCGTGTGTCCATAACACATTTAAGCTGATGAATTCAGAGCGATTCATTACTTCCTGC
This sequence comes from Hemichromis elongatus, assembly GCA_015108515.1. Lineage (NCBI taxonomy): Eukaryota > Metazoa > Chordata > Actinopteri > Cichliformes > Cichlidae > Hemichromis > Hemichromis elongatus. Next base: position 4,373 of record VUQR01020089.1, read on the forward strand.
ATTTTCACATTGTTGATACAAACTATGGTGCGACTGTTTTTGAATGGCCAGACTGAGCATTAGAGACAATAATAGCTAATAAAGAAGACAGACTGCTGATGTCTTTGGGCTTCAGAGAGAGCTCATTAAAGTGGCAGAGTCTCTGTGAGGATGAGTTGTCTGAACTTTGCTTTGATTTTGTGAGCACCAGAAGCTCTGAAACCATGTTTAATAATCACAAGTCCCCTTTTAGAGTTTCTGCCTGTGAAATATAAAAACAGGATGTACTCCTTAAGTTTAAGCCCTAGCCACATTCTTCTCTTTTTCTGCTTGCACACAGTGTCAACACAGCTGCAAAGGCAGCAAGAGATCCTTGAGGAAAAACATGTTTTCTGTTGGTCACATCATTTTCTGCATTATCTCATTAAAAATGTCCGTATAAAGGTCTCTAGATTAGCTCCGGCATTGTTCCTACAGAGGGAAGTTGCTGTCTTTATTTGAATGGCTGGAAAACTACTTGAAGTCTTACAAGAACAAGGTCAGCGCGGTCAAGATAACTACATGAGACTGATCACTCATGACTTATCTTACTAATCTTAATTACATGCGTTTTGATCATTGTGACATTCTCGGCTTTGTCTTTTCCATGCACGGTTTCATCTTTGTTGATCTGATGAATGGAACAAAATCCTCATTATCAGCAGCTTCAAACACATTTTAGTGCCAAAAATGCTTTAAATGGTCACTTGTAGACAGCTGTAAAAGTGAGCCACGTCCCACAGACAAATGTTTATATGACCAGAGGTAAAAATGTACAAAAAGATACACAAATGGTACAAAGCAGATTTAGGTTCCCTATAACTACATGGGGGACGACGACAGATTGGTGTGAAACAAGGTTTTGACATACAGGACTGTAAAAAAATCACATCAAAAGTCCTGGTAACCAAATTCACTTGACCACCTGTATAAAAGCAGAGGTTTTGTCAGTGTGCTTTGATTTCATGTGTTGCATTCACTCCAAGGTCAGATTGGGCAATGCTGAGAGAAATTGCAAAACCCCCCAAAGACTCTTCAGACCTCACTTAGCATGTTAAATGTTACAGTTCATGACAGTACTATTAGAAAAAGACTGAAAAAGTAAGGCTCGTTTGGAAGGGCTGCCAGGATTAAGCCTCTTTTCTCTAAACAGAACATGGCAGCGCTGCTTTGGTTTGCAAAGTTGCATCTGAATAACTCAAAAGACTTCTGGAATACTGGTCTTTGGACAGACAGGACCAAAGTGGAGATAATTGGCAATAATTCCTGTTACTAAATTTGAAAATGCACAAAGACGGGCACCAGTTTAGCTTGGTGGGTGAGCTGCGTGTCTTTCCCTTCTCTCTCTCTCTCTCTATCTTAACTGTTCCACTATCAGAAGGCAAAAATGTCCAGCTCATACCACACTGTCGAGCAGGGTGATGATTTGGGCTTGCTTTGCCAGCAAAGTATTCTAAAGCCAAATAAATGTAAGAATATCCATTTGACAGTTAAAACCTGGCCCTAAATTTGGTCATACAACAGGACAATGGATCCTGAGCACAGCAGCAAACCTGCAACAGAAAGGCTGAAAAGAAAAGAAATCCAAGGTGTTGCACTGCTTTGCAGATATTTGTGACTTTCACCATTAGTCTATGGGTACCGTTTGCTGACCTAACCACCTAGTTGATAAGTTACTGTAGTATGAACCCTTGGTCTAAAAGAATGTAAATTTTGGCTTCCACATAGTGACTGAAATCCAGACTGCAACACATTAGGTTACATCACAATGAATATGTTCATCTTTTATGTACAGTTCTGTCCGATGAATGTGAACGGTGTGGCCGTATTGTTCTTGAATAAAAAACAGCTTCTTTTCTTGCTGCTCTGATTTATTCCCATCTGCCCTAACAGTGGAAAAACTATCAGAGGTAACAATAGCATCCAGGCATTTTTTTTGTTGTTGTGACATCTCTGTGCTGGGAAACACAGCAGTCTGCACTCACAAAAGCCCCTTTGATTTCTCAGTAGGTATGTTAGGTTGTCCACCTCATTGTCCAGCAATCTGATGTCAACCTGGAACTTATCACTTTTTCACCTCTTCCTGGGATGTCTATTAGTTGTTCTTGGCTCCTGTGCAATCCTCAGTAAGATCAGTTGGGTCCATGCTGCAAACAAAAACGAGCAAAGGACCCCAACCAGCATATTTCGAGACAGCACAACTCTGAAAAGTGACAAGCAAAAATACCCACAAGAAAAGTTTGAGAAAAACAACGTTAAAGCCCTGAATAAATTAGAGAATGCTCAAAAGAAACTGTAATAAGATGCATGCACAGCTGGCAGAAAAAAAATTAAAGGAGGGAAGAAAAAGAAGTTTATCTGCTTCCCAGTCCCATTCCATGGCCACAAACTGAATTAACTATTTTCCACAATGCACTATATATATATGATAAGGAACATTACATGACACCAAATGTCATTTTCAAAGCTGCACATGAAACAGAAGGACATGAAAAATATTACATACACAGCATACCCATCATCCCAACTAACCGCCTGTCTCCCCCAACTCCAACGTAATGAATGACTGATAATCAGTGAATGGTATAACCCAATGACACAGTATCTATTCCCTTTCCCTTGGAGACTGTGTCACTTCATTTACACACTAACTGAGACATTTCATCAACATGCTGAAAAAAAAAAAAGAACCACTTCATGCTCAAAGAATAATTAGTTGACACTCATCACTTTGATCCATTTGTACAGATCTAATCTGGCCCAGAAACGAATATCCTCACGCAAGGATGGCTGACGTCTGTATCTCACTTGCATCTACTGTAATAACCTCGGATGCTGGAATATCAGATTAAATCGCTCTTTGATCCCCTCACTTTGTTCCAAGTCAGTTGGAGGCAAACTGAGCTAGTGTGCGCAGATTTGCAGAAGTAAAGCATTAGTTTCATCAAGGGTGACACTTAAAGGGAGAAGCAAAAACCACAGAGATGAAAACTCCAGCTCACGAGGCCTTAATGGAAACGAAATAACGAACGTGCGGTGAAAGGTTTGGTGATTATTTCGCAAAATTGCAATCTTGCAATTTCTCACATCATAATAAATGAAGGGATGTGTAAAACACCAAATCAGACGAGTTGCTCAGTAAAACAGATTAAGGCACACCAGTTAGCACTTTTTTCATTCAAAAAGGCTCAGCAGGATATGTATGGGATGTAAAGTATACTGGCAACGCTGCAGTTTCAAACCTAGTTTAAAGCCTCTATTGCATGTTATACACTTTTATACCCTTATTTCCTTTCAATTTCCGCCATACAAAAACAGGCATGGCAATCTCGAGTCCCTGATATTACTTTTTTTAAAAACTGAAGATAAGATATTGCCCTTCCACTGCATATCTCCAAACAAATGGAACCGTTACCTGAAAAATGCTTAAATGCTTCTTGAAGTTTTGCATGTGTAATATCCTGTCCTATCCTATTACCCATGCCTCCCTGAAGGATTACAATGGCCCACGGTGCTCTCGGTTTCTTTCTTTCTTTTTTTCCCTGCTGCCATATCCATGTGTAAAAAAAACAAGGTAGCACAACAATGTGCAACAAAATAAAGCTTTTAAGAGTGAGAAAAACTGCAAATGTCTCTCATCTATAAATAAATAAAGACCTCCCAGATACGTAGTATTTAACTTGTGGTCTCAGTATAAAGTGTACAGTTAACCTTGATTTTTTCTGTTGTTGGTGTCCATTTTATAGTATGGAGCAATCTGGGGCTGCTTTGGTTTTGTGGGTTAATTCTTTTATGTAAAGATCTGAGATGAGCAACAGTGAAAATATCTAAATACGCCACTGTAGAATGACTTAAAGTTTTAACTGCTGCGGTTGAATTTTCCCTAACTGGATCTTCCAGTTGGTATTCATCTCTATTTCCACAGATGGGCAGGTTCACTAACCTTTAGCAAAGGCACAAAAGAGCTTTGGATTGTGCACGTGTAACCTGCCTGTGGATGTTGTAGCACTGTGTGGCACTCATAAATGGTAAATCTTCCATTCTACGTATAGTCACGACTAACCAGTAGGTAATTAAGTTTCAGTGTTTCTCACAGATTCCATTTGTAGTGTATGTATAAAAGGACACATGAGGTGCCAGGAAGCATACACACTTTTTAAAAGTAATTATTAAATGAAATTGTTTTTTCTGCTACAAATATTTTATTTGCCAAACACTTTGTGACCAAAAGAACCACAAAACAAACATACACTGGATAACACTGGAATATAATACGGTTCTTCTTATGGAGTCCTTTGGTGGACAGCAGGTGATGGTAACCCTGTTTTTTTCTGCAGACTTGGTTATATTAGTGTAGAGATACAAAAAGCAGTTCATTAGCCACTGCAAGTTGATCGCAACAGATCTCTAGAGTATAGAGAATGTCCCATCGTAGGATGAGATCCTCTCTGGAGCTGTATGATGCTGAGGACCGCAACCTGCCAGCAAGCTAGCTGGTAAGGAAAACAGAAGATAGGATGGATCCAAAGATCCAGGGCTAGCTGGATTAGCTAGCCGACAATTCAGACTGTTCTCTCAGATGGAAATGCTTTGGTTGCTGTTAATGCAGCAGCAAAACACACCTACCCCCCAAAAAAAGTCTATGTGTAGAAATCACTCAGTTTAATTTCAATTGATCTTTCTGCTGAATAAGAGACACTAAAAGACTCAATTGCTTCATGTGCATGTACTTCTGCAGGTGTTGGAGAGGTACAGGCAGCATGGCTTCCAGAGGCCATGTAGTAGAGGAGCCACTGAGAGCTGGGTGATAATGAACATATCTGTGAGTGCAGCTCAAGTGGCAGCTACTTGTAGGGAAGTAACCCTCAGGAAGAGGGGGACACAACAACCATCTGTTTCTCTTCTAAATATGAGTTGGTGTGAGAATATCAATGGAAACACCCTAAACCACAAACACTGAGAGCTGCTTACCGAACAACAAGCACAGTTTGAACTGGAACCACAACACAAACAAGAAGTGTACTTGTTTGAGCATTTTATATAAAAATCATATTTTACATGACATTTCTCTGGCCAAATTTTGCACACTTGAAAAAAAGGCGGATAACTGCAGTCCAATTATGAAACTGCCAACATTATTAGTGTCTATTTATAAGAAGTTAGTAAAAATGTTTTACTCTCAAAAAAAACCTTTAAATGTCAGCATTATAGGTTTTAAGCTAGCAAACATAACTCAAACGAATCTGAAAAACCTTCTTCTTCTTTTATTATTCAATCAGATATGGTGCATCACCTTGCCTCTGTCAGTGCGCCCCAGGGCAGCTGTGGCTACAATGTAGCTTGCTATCACCAGTGTGTGAATGTGTGTGTGAATGGGTGGATGACTGTAATGTAAAGCGCTTTAGGGTCCTTAGGGGACTAGTAAAGCGCTATATAAATACAGACCATTTACCATTTACCATTCATATTTATAAAAGAAATGCTAAAAAATACAATACACCCTTATTACATCTGAACTACTGCAGTTAGGTTGGATGAATGACCTGACTGACCTGAAAAGGCTGGTCTCTTCTGGGACTCCAGTCCGATTGTGAAAATGCAGGTTTTCAAGGTTTTGGAAAACAGCCTCTAATCTTGGCTGTAGCAGCCCTCTGAGGCACTTCAATAACCAAAGTGGCATTCAACCAGATGGTAATGTTGACTGGAGGATGGCCTGATTGGAGGTGATTATACATCTGGAATGGGCCAACAAATCTGGATATCAGGCTCCCAGTGGCGGCCGTAGAGACAAAAAATCATTTTTCTGAAGTGCAAAACAAAAACCTGCATGATCCACGTGTCCCCCCTGCTGTCCTTTGATGCTTAATGGCCTTTTCAGTTATGAGAATCAAACTGCCCATCCTGAAGCAGCCAGACCAGTTTAAGGGTATCAAAGGAGAGGCCAATGTCAAGAGTGATTGTTTTCTGTGCATCCTCTCACCATATGTAAAATACGCCGTTTCAGAGCAAAATTGGCTTACTGCTAGTTCGGCTGTGGCACGGGGCGTTTGTTCTCAAAGTGAGTGTGTGTGTTTAATAGTGGGCTGAAAATGTGAAAAGATGCAGGTTAGGTGAGATCTAACAATACTGAATGTCTTTTCCTTGGCACAATCCACACTATAAGTATTTGGGCAGTTGAACATTTTTGCAATTTAGAACTGTCAGTTTCAAATGAATCCCTACGATTTACTATTTCATACTGAATGGAATAAAGTGCTAATGCTCGGCTTCAATTTAAGCCGGTATTGAAAGAAGCACTGAAAGAACTGTGCAGAAGATATAGCCTTTTTTAACATAATGTATAATGCCCAACTTGCAAGGTTGAGCTGCAATTGAACACTTATCCAGGATTTTTCCTGGTAACAAATGAGGACTTTGGGGGTGACTAAAACTCTAGACATTTTCTTCTTATGTCTGTTAAAACTGTCTGTTATGATATGATAAATAAAAACTCAAATTACAGAACCTTCAGTTATATTTTTCAGTTAAATAAAGGGGTGTGATTTGTCTTTTCTTCTAGCTAAAAGTTCCTTTGTAAAGAAAAAAAACAGCTAGATAATAAATAAGTATTAAACTGAAGTTGTCTACCAATGTAAAGAGTAAATACATTTAAGTAAGGAAAAAAAAAGAGGCTTAGTAATGCAACAAAAATAAATCACAGGTTCACCATAACCTGCTGTTCCCAAAGAGCATGTACAAAGAAAAGCTGGGAGAAAGCACTGGAGTGCTGTGTAAAAGTGTTTTGGATGACTAGAAAATAATTTGTATGGTAAAGAAAATCGTCTTCATGACTACAGAGTACGCCTGCAGGGGGATTCATCACAGGGTGCAAATTCCTGAAGAAAACATGTTGAAGTTTGCAACAACATTCAAACAATAACAGGTGGAAATGTGGAAGAACATTTTATGGAGTGATGCAACAAAAATTTAAAAAAAATCGGCCTGAGTAAAACTGATGGGAAGACGAGGAACAGTTCATGACCAAAGGTAACAACTCATCTGTCAAACACGGTAGTGCTGCTCTTATGGGTTTCTGAGCGAGTCATCTGACTGAGCTGCATTCTACCTGATGAAGACCGGAATATAGGCACAGACTCCAAAAAAAAAAGAGAAAGAAAGAAAGAAAGCAAGAGGCCAGACAAATGTTGAAAGCAATTTAGCCTGGAACCTGTCAGTTTGGTTCGGGTTTCCAGGGGGCGTTATTGACAAGCGCACTCGAAAATCCTTTTGGATGCAAATGAACAGAGTAACAGAGCAACATAGCACTGAGAGTAAAAATGTAAACACACGAACAAGTTTAGAGATGTCCGACATCAGATAAAAAGCCCAGTGTATTAGATAAACTTCTCCGATTGGCCCAGCGCAAAAAAAAGGCCAGGTGGCAAACTGTTTAAATGTGGCCACAGCAAATGAAACATGAACCATCAGATGCATCTGCTTCTCAGGTTAGAAGGCGGTAGCAGTGAAAGAGCACGGAGCCTGACTATAAAGTGTAAATCTCCAGACACTTACGTCATTTGTGAGTATTACTAATATCTGTTTCTGCTCTCTGAGGACCACAAATGAGTCAGCTAATTAACTTAAAACACGGAGACAAGGTGGAGACTTAAGATCTGTGCTTAAGACTTCCACTTATCAGACATACATAGTGCTGACTGCTGACTAGGATTCAATTTTTTTTTTTCCAAATTTGTCACAAAAAAACCCCATGAGGCATAAAGTTATGACTGTTATACTGCACAGCTCATATTTAACAATTCATCTTGCTCATTAAGCAGTGAACACATATGTATAAGGACATTTTAAAGTTATATTAAAAGTCATACAGATTTGCAAAGTTTACCATGGTGAATTTATGGTATTACTGAACTGTAACAGAAGAAAATATTCAAAGTTTCAAATAAAGAATGTTTTAATTGAAAAGGAAGCGAGCTAATCAGCTGACTTTCAGAGGAGCCTGAACTAACAAAAGGCCTCTCACTCAGCTCTGCAAAATGTGGCTGTTCTCTCTCTGTCAACATCAGCAGCACTGCTCTATAATAGCTGGCTTTCGCAGGCTGTAAACAGATTAAATGCATCATTGTGCTGACATGAACTGACGCAAAAAGTTAAGCTGGGAGATAAAAAAAAAAAAAAACAGTCAGCTAACTGTTGATAAAAAAAAAAAAACTTTTG
>VUQR01020090.1:0-19484 GCA_015108515.1 Hemichromis elongatus
ACTGTTTACTGCTGTCACAGTGACAGCTGCAGAATAATAGAATTAGTGACAGTGTCACTAATTCTATTATTCTGCAGCCGAGGAGTCGTAATAAGAATCCCTGGGATCACCAGCGCCCCCTGCCATGAGGCAGGAGAACTGCGTGCCTCACCTAGTGCAGTTTTATGATCGCTCAGCACAAGAATACACAGTTGTTGATAAAAAATTTAAAAAAAAACAAAACACTGTGCATTATATACACCAGCTAAAATATGGAAATTTAGTTCATATAGTAAAAGTGTTCGACATTTTAATAGCGACATGCAGAGGGACAGCAATACGGTCTCACTGCATAGCATGCCAGCACCGTTAGCATAGTCATTGCGTAATCCACGGTGAGGCTCAGCGGGCTGCTGCCTCACCGCTCGTCTCTTCTTAGTATTTTAACGGTAAATTCAGCAATTTTGAAAAAAAATCTAAAAATGGTGACGTTACATGGAAAAGAACTTTAAAATACAAATCACTGAATAAATATAAACATTTAATTTATTTTTCAATTTTATATTTCCATGATGACGCCTCCCCTGACTGCACGTCACTGATAGCAGCAGTGCTGGAGTTAGCATCCACTCCTTAAAATAAATAGTGATATTCGCCCTTTTTAATGTATACTGTCTTGTTCAAACACTAAAAAAACAAAAGTGTTCTTTCTCCCTCTCTATTACTGTTGAAATACCTTTATGAGTCTAATTTACACAAATCCTGTACCCAGTCCAGAATTTTATTTTACTTTTAAAACGTTTCATCAAGCAAAGCATATATAATTTATATGTAAATATTCTGTGATGACTCTGTAGTTCCCGTTTCTAAACCCAGCTATGACAAACCTAAATGATTTCAGACTGGCTGCCTGTGATGAAACCGCTTAAAAACTGTTGAAGTCAAACGTTGAGAAAAAACGAGCATGGTTTCGACCCCCTGCAGTTTACCAACAGGCCACATAGGAGCAGAAAACGTCCAAGGAACCTTGTTTAACCTAATTGTTAAACAGTTGGAAGCAAAAGGATCTCATGCGAGATTCCTGTATTCCAGCATTCACACAAGGCTGGAATTCAACACAAGTCAGCTTCGTATTTTTGTCAGCAGACTTTTAGAACAATTGGACCTGAATACAAATCTTGTGCCCTGGATTGCTAATTGTAAGAGGACTCAAAGAGTCGAGATAAACCGAGTTCTGTCGGCTCAAGTTGCTTCTCAGCTGGCTCCCCCCACGAGGATGTGTGCTCGAGCCCTTGCTATTTATCCTGTACACCAATACATGTCAGAGCAGGTATGAAAACAGAGTCATTTTAAAGTAAGCAGCTGACTCTATTATTGTTAGCTGGCTCCAGGACAATGAGACCATCCATGCACTGTGAAGCTGTGTGGCAATAAAGGGCACCAGCATCATTCATGCTAGAGGAAACCTTCTGATTTCATTGATTTTTTTATTTTATCATACTTTAATTAAGTTGGGGTTTTTTTTTCACTTTCCTTTATATCATTGTTTGGTTATGGTTTGGTCACCAACTCAACCTGAACCACAGTTAGTGACCACTTATGGTGATGGAAAAGATTAATGAATCTTTTCCATCACAATCACAGGGCAGAGCAGGTCTAAGGAGCAGGAGACTCTTTAGCCTCGCAACATAGGACTTTTGCAAGTGTGACACAGTGATTGCAACACAAAATAGTTGTTTGAAATGTAACTGTTTGGAAGGAGAATATTCGATTGTCATTATATAATCGAATACTTTAAAAAATTGGACGTTTGATTATGGAAAAACAGAATCAGCACAATCAGTGGTTGCTTGTCTCCCATGTGGTTGGGAATGGAAAGCTGAGCTCCACCAGAAAAGTTGTTTGACAGCACCGCTGGGGAGATATCAGAGCGCAAGTACCTAAAATCTCACACCGTGTGTTGAAAACTAAGAACAGCTGTTTGGCGTAGGGCTCTGAACTGCTTCATATTTCAGATACGCTTCATAGAATCTGCTTTATGTACATGTGCAGTGTTAGTGCTTGGTTAGACTCGTCCACGAGGTCACAGATGACTGGAGGGATACTCGCAAATGAAGAATAACTAATGTTTTAACTGTTTAAATTCACAAATCCAGAGTAATGAATTTAATGTCATACTTGGTTCCCCTCAGATTTAGTAATACAATTCACAGTTGTTTGCTTTTAAATGCCTTCAACACTGCTTAAAAATGTCTGCCCACATTTTTATTTGACACAGTCATTGAGGACTGAGCCGTTTCGTCAAAACATCACATACGGCTCTGTTTGTTACTGCAGCGATGAGGACTTGACAAAACATTACAAACATGGTTTGAGTCACCCTCTTCCTGGTGGACGGGGGTGTTTATACGGTCGGAAGAGCCCCAAGGCTGTTGACTCAGTTGGGCCCAAAACTTCCAACAGCTACACAGAGTACAGTATGGCCCCCGGGGGTGGGGGGGGGTACAAGATAAGATACTTCACCTTCCTATTCACACACGATGGGATCTTACAAAAGCTGGATCACTAATATATATATATGTGTTTTAAATTATTATATTATTATACATATTGTGTTTTAATATTATTATGTAGTTTTGCATGTAATTTGGGTTTTGCTCCTTTTTGGTTAATGAATCTTTTACAAGAATGGGTGAGAAGGACAATTCAAAGCTGTTATCATGTTGTTTACATAAGGAAAGCCTGGTTGGGATAAGAACAGGTTCCAGACCCCTATTGCGCCAATGTGCTTGTGAAACTTCTCTGTTCTGTGCACACACAATCACATGCATAAACACTAAAGACGCACAGGAACCCTATGCTTTCAACACACACACACACACACACGTTCAATGAACTTTACACCAGCAGCCTAAAAGTGTGTAACGCAGCCTCAGAGAGGCACACAACACAGAACTTTATTCAGTTTAGATTTAGGTGACATAATACCCAACGTGAGCTTATGCACAGACACACTGACAGCACAAACAGCCTAGTAAAAAAGAAACTAAAGCACAAAAGGAACATGGAGACAAATGTATTAGTTTATGCTCTTACAATTTATGTCTGAGAGGCCTAAATGGAATGAAAGATCACTTTAATAAACACAAACAAACCTTTAGAGCAAGATACTCACTTCCTCGCTCGAAGGCAATGGTGCATCATCCTCGATTAGGCTATAAGGCTTCTTTGGCTGAACAGATACTACTTTAAGGAAGTAGAATATGTCTGCATTACGGCTTACTGTTTTATTGAATTCAAATATCATCCAACTGATAAATCTCAACAGAGTAGCGGGAAGTATAAATGCATTTTTAACCTCCACAGATCTAATAAAGAGTCCAAAATATTCATGGGAGAGGTTACACTCAAGGAGTAGCAGCAGGCCTCCCTCAGTGCGCACCCCTTCACTATTTTCCCATCCCTCCCTGCGCAGATGCAAAAAGGCAACCTTGGGGAGACCAGAGCTAAACAATGTGACTCTTAGAGGCCTTTTTAAAAGCCTTCCCACCACTTTTCCTCCAATCTCTCAGATGCTTCCTGTTTGTGCAAAAGATTTGTTGTCTTTTACATATCTGTTCTTTTTCTCCAATTTAGAGGAGTGTGCTCGCCGCACAATTTTACAGATCCAAGGTCAACCACTAGGTCACAGATTTCCATGATGTTTTAAGGAATTAAAACTTAGGGGTAGTGGTAAAACCGTGGCAGATACAGGTTATACGTGTATTCCTGACTTCTCATACCACCTTAAAAGTATATTGTAACGTGACAAAACACACTTTGTACACTGTTACTCGTAATCCATGTACACCCCTCTGCCTTACACAGCTTGTAAGTCAAGCTCATGCGGGTAACTGCACTAACAAGACAGGTCCATCGAGTGTGGGAGCTGCAGTAAATATTTTCTGAGCCTTGACTGCCCCAGAGGGATGGAGCTAGAGCTGTCCTTGACACTTACGCAGCACACTGACAAAACAAAAAGCTTGTTAAAGTCACACTGGACAGGCCCCTCTTGGCCCATCAGAGGGTGATGTATGTAGCACTGGATGTTTAGGACTGTCAAGAGCTCAGACGTTAGTTATGAACAGATGGATGTTTGTTATAGCTATACAAAGCATGAGAGTGCCAAGCCTCCATTGGATAACATATATGCCATGCAAGTGTTTTGATAGAATCCAACACCATTGCTGTGATATCATTTTTAACAAAGTAACAAAAAAGTGACCCAACAGTGCAATATTCTAAATGTAACCACCTATGTTAGCTAGGATGGATAATTAAACTCATCTCTATATCTTTTCCAATAAATACCACCAAAATTTAAATGGAAAGGTGCTATAAAAAAAACATTAATGCTGTCCAAGAATTTACCCACTCAGAGAGATAAATATCCCAACGATTACATAATGCTCTGCATACCACAGTTTGGGGACATTAAGATGGTACAAGTGGGAGGTTTCTGTAGCCAAATGATACAAACGAGATTTATGATGTGAATTCAGAGTTCATATTAGGCATCTAAGCTCTGACCTCGGCTCTGCCAGCGTCCACCAAGTTCAGCAAAACATGGATCGGAAAGAACAAAAAATAAACTTTCTTCACTTTTAAAGGAAACTTAGTCTGCGCGTTCAACAGTAAAAGCTGTTTAAAAGTAGATTTTGCAGCACACATTTATCAGGGTATACAGTACATAGATGAAGTCAGCAGCTGAATAAATCCAGAAATTAATGCAGAAATCCTGACAGCATTGTAGCTGAAATGTGTGTAACTCATGGGCTTGTTTTGTGCACAACACAGCCAACATAACATTAGACTGTTAACCATTCAGTCCACACTGACAGGCTTACGGAGAGCATGAAATCATCCAAGAATAACAGCAGAAAAAAGGAAAATATGGTGCAATACCACTTCAGCCACATTCACATTCCAATATAAGCATCCACATTGCAACATGTATCCTCATGCCAAACAATAATAACCAGGCAAAAAAGAAGAATGGAAGCCAAGAACACACACTATACATTGTGAATGAAAAACAAAAGCCACAAACATACCGGTCAAAGAGCAATTCAACATCAGCAGATGTCAGCAAAGCACTCAAAGGAGAACCAAACAAGAACCAAGAAGGAAACAAGCAGCAAGCCCTTACCTTGACAGAAGGAAGCAGTGGTCTAAGCACAGCATTTTGCAGAGTCACAGCAGCTTCCATGCAAGCATTTGAAGAACATGTGGAATATGGGTTAGCTTAGAAATGCCTAGCTTAGAAAATTAGCTTAGAAATTAGGTTAGCTTAGAAAGTTGCTAAAAGGCAAAGCAGCAGCAAGGGCTTTGGTGGATTTAGGGGCAGAATGAGCATCATTGTTTCATTGGTGGTTGTTGTGGTATTTATATTTGAAGACAATGCTTTCAATGTAAGTCATGGAAGCAGCTTTAAGTGAAGTGGTTAGCTGATATCAACTTATAATTATTTGTAAGTTAGCTAGCTAGCATGTTGCTGTTTTACTTGTCTTTACATTTGAGTCAGAGAACAGCTGACCAAAGGTCCAGGCTATAAGATGGCCTGGCTTAAAAGGTAAAGTGCAACTTCTCATAACATTATTTGCTGCTTAGCATTGAAGCGATTGCTAGAAAAGCTGCCGTTAGTGTTATTAGTTCCACCTGTGATTCTCATACTACAACTGGTTTAAATGTCCAGAGAAACACTGTGAAACAGGTCTCTGGACATTTTTTGGTTACAGGTCTTAAGGGAATGGTGGGGAAATGAGATTCAAAACAATATCTAAAGCAATGATACATTATGGAACTGTTTAGAACAAGAGGGGGAAAATGTGGTCGGGCTTATTAAGACAACATGTCCATAAAGTCCCAAACATAAAGAGAACTGCTTCTCTCTGCACATATTGTTTTAATAGAGAAGTTTGTTTTATGTTTTATTTTAAAAAAAGATATTTGGGGGTAAAGTTTGGATTCAAACTTATGAGGAACATGTGTGAAAAGAAACATGTAGTTTTTGTTCTGCATATATTTCTTTTGATGACATTCATCTGGCTCCATGTTGGTAGTTAAACATGCAATAAGTTCACTCAGTGATTGGCTTTGATAGAAACACGCAGCACGAACCTGTCAAAAGTCGAAACGGCACGCTTTGATTTGGACATTTCAAATGTTTATACGCATCTACAATGTACAAAATGGTGACAAATTAAAAGAAAATCTTGAACTCAGTATATAATAAGATTCATATATAGCGCTTTTCTACTCTCCTGGAGTACTCAAAGCACTCTATACAACACACCGCATTCACCCCATGCATACCTATTCACACAAGCACTATTATCTATACTTTGTGCTTTCTAGCTATCATTCATACTCCGATGGATGGGGTTAGTATCTTGCAAACTGGTGGGAGCCAGGAATCCAGCCACCAACTTTCCAATCGGCAGCTGACCTGCTCCTCCTTAACTACAGCCACCATAGTGGTGGTGGTGAGAGACCAGTGCAAATAATCCAAACGTAAAACATTGCCTGGATTTCCATAATGTCAGCCCATCTACACTGAAATCGACCACATTCCTCTTTAAACACAAACGGGTGACAGAGGAGTCTTTTACAAAGGGAAGTTTTCTGGATAATCTAAAGGCCACTAAATATTCTGTCTTAAATGTCAACTTTTCTTTTTGTAGACGTTCATGTTGTGTGTGGTTGATGCTGCTTGTGTGTGTTTTGTCTGATTTGGACTAAACTTGGTGAATTATTTTTGGGCTTGGTGTTTACATCCTTTTTTAGGCTTTATTGGGAGTGTGTTGGACATGGATCTCCATTAACATCTTTAAAACACCAAATGAGGGAATACATTTTAAAAGAATGTTTTTCCATCCAGTACATTTCTGGAAAACATTAAGGTTCAATGCCAGGATGCATTTAAGCTATTCTGCTGGTATGTGGTGGTTCATTTTCTTGTTAAGACACTTTATGCTGTTAATTTTTTTTCCCCACCAGTTTGTCACCCGTGTTCATTTTACAGCTCGAGCTCAACTTCAGAACTCACAGAGTATTGTCTTTCTTCAGCAGGTGGCTGTGTGCTGGTTTGGCATTTTACCGCCTGTGTTGCTGTTGTGTAAAAAGTCTCGTTCCCCGCAGTGGTCTGCTACCAGTAATTACCTCAGTCATCAATTTATTCTACTACAGCTTAAGTGCTAACACAGCTAATCTTGTTAGAGTGATGTGATTAGCAGGAACATCGCCCAAGATCACACCTCCAGGGTATGAGCAGTTGAGATGACGCCTTGTCCTCTTTCTGGCCTCATCCACCCACAACTGATAAATGACTCTGTAAAAAACTGGATTCACTTGTATTGTACGATAGTTGCATGGGTTCCTAAAAGTTGCAAAACTGTAATTTAGAATATTGGATTAAACATTGATGCATTTATTGAGTGCATTATACTCACTCAGTGTCAGAATATGCAATTTTACCTTTTTTTAATGCACCAGCTTCAATTAATAAACACTATTCTTTCTATAAAAAGAAAGCAAAAAAGCTTTAGAAACATTAACAATGTCATTTCACTTCTAATCTTTACATATCTCTGTTTTAAGATCACCAACATCTGGTTCTGCTTGTACCCAGGGAGTGTAAATCATTGTTGTAGTGCGGGGTGTTGCAACAACATCCTGTCCCCACTGAGAATTATTTGCTTTGTGGAAAATACATGTAGTGATTCTGCACTCTCTGCTCGCTTCCTGAGAGGTCTCAAGGGTCAGATATAGACTGTAGATAATTCTTGTGGCAGCGAGGACCGTAAGGACGAAGGGATACCATACAGATGCTCATTGCTGTGACAGGATACGCAATAAGATAACATTCGCCTAATGGATGATTCTTATCATTTGCAGTAATTGAAGACATAATGGAGCTTGATCATAATCCCCTGGAGGTGTAAATGGCTCTGTTGCTGAGCAAAGTGAGTTACTCTCCTCCACAACCTGCCCTGCCTGAAAAATGACAGGTATAAAAAGCGAAGAGCTATTTGCCACACGTCACGTATTTTCAAAACGTTTTCCAGACCTTTGTACCTGCTGCCTTTTGACCCTCGGTGACCTTTAAAGAACCGCCTGCCATAAAAACCTCAGCAAATGTGATAATTCTCAAATGACCGGGTCACACCTGAGTGAGCAAAAGTCACCAAACAGGACCTCCACTTAGCCCGAAGTGTTTGTTTTTCCTTTCTTTCCTTGTTTGTCTTTGACCCAGACAACGGCTTTCTTCACCAGCTACCACTGAAACTGAGGGGATTTGCGGGGTGACTGCCACGCCGCCTCATCCGTCACTTATCCATGTTTGTAACAGGCTGCAGCAGAGAGGCGAGGATGTGACCTGCTTCTCAACACCTGTCAGACCTTGAGAAAGAATAGGGAGAGACAAATAAATTTAACACCAAGCTGTGTCTGACGGTTCTGTGCAATCCCTAAAAATAGAAATTCTTTCTTAATGCAGCTGGATTGCACAAGTGCGCAGACGAGTTCTTTCCTTTTTGTGCCTGAGTTGGGTTTTTTTTCTTCTTTTCTTTTTGATCACACATGAACTGCAGTTTTTTAAGTCACTTTCATCACACTTGCAACTTCAACAGAGTTAGGGGGCCAAGGGGGAGTTGTAAGCTCTGTGGTATGCATGCACATAGAGTTACACAATGGCAATAATAGGTCATATGTTAAAAAAAAAAAAAAAAAAAAGCATGGCAAAGGAGTGACAGATGAATCACATACTGAAAAGCAGGAAACTCTCTGAGAAACCCCAGCAAGAAATGGGGAAAAAATAGTAGCAGTATCCCAACTCTCAGGCTCCACCCATCTGATCTCCCCCCCAACACACACACTTTTTTGAGCCCCTGTTGCATAGTGATTCAAGGGGAATCTTGTGGCAGCTATTAATAACGTGTGTTGACAGGCTCAGTCATAATCGAAGCCTGGCCATTCCTTTCATGCTGTGCAGAGGACAAGGGACAAAGGGACTGTCGTAGGATGAGAGCTGACATGAGTGGAAGGAGAGGGGTGGCCAAAATATTGAAGTAAGACTTGAACAAAGTGCTGTCTATGTCTATATGAGTGCGATTTTGTGTGGTCAATTAAAATGCAGCGCCGAATTGAACACCCTTAAAGGGTTATGCAACAGGTCTAGATTTGGCATGTTAATCATCTCTGGCTGTCAGGAGGAGTCAATTTCATAAGACAGAAAAAAAAGTTGGTGATTAAAAGCAGACGTTAAGGGAGAGGAGCGGAGATAGTGTTTGAGGAGCGAGGGGGAAATTAGAGAGGAGGAGAGGTGGTATTGTGTAAGAGCTCATGTGTGGTTGTTTGTGTATCTGCAGAGCCTGTTGGCCAGAGTGAAAGATGGGTCAAGACAATGTGTAGCTGACTGGCTCCAGTGTAACTCATTCATCACTGTAGAGAGTGTGTGTGTGTGTGTGTGTGTGTCAGAGAGAGAGAGAGAAAAGTGAGGAGGGGGTTGTGTGTCAGACGGTGTTCCTGCTCGTCCCGCTCCGCCGGTTAAGTTAAATCAGAGGCAGTCAGTGACACGCTGCGGTGGTCTCTCTAGCTCTCAGCTCTGAAAGCATCTACAGCCTCCTGGTTCAGCACCACAGGTAAGTGCTTACACTGCTTCACTTTCAGGAAGGATTCTCACCAACTTTCATCTTTGCTTTCATTAATGAGCGTTAGCATTTTAGGGCTAAATTAGAGAAACTGTTTTCTGCTGCTTCTAGGTGCAGTTCAAAAACTTTTTTTAATTTACTAATATTACTTTCAGAGCCTGCGCGTGAAGCGAATGCATATAAAACAGCACAAAAACATACTGGCTTTATTGATTAAGTAAATCAGTGCAGCCTGTTGCTTCTGTTTGTTTGCTCTGTCTATGAAATTCTTCATGAAGTCCTTAAACCAACCTGCAATAAATCTGTGGTAGGAATGAGAAAAATGTGGGCTATATAAACCCAGGTCTTATATCTCCATAGAAAACTGGTTCTACTTCCTGATAAACAGTACCTCCACGCTCTTTGAAAATCCTAAGTTATGAAGTTCATCGCAAAAACACACGTGAAAAGGTAGAGAAAGAAAAGCAAACTGGGGGGGGGGAAGAGCTGATGGGATTTAATTCGTAGTGTTGTGAGTGAGGGGGACAAAAATCGTACTATTGAAGTAATAAAGAGTAATGAAGAAATTACAGAAGAACGTAAAGTGCTGCAGACTTCTCAGAGTAAAAGTTGCTCTCAGAGTTTTCAGGCGCTTTATTCCCTTCCTCATGTTTCCATATTCAAGGCACTTGTTGTTCTCAGGTTCTACAATGAAATCTTTTTTTAACCGAATTACCAAAACAATTGGAAATAAATAATAGATAGTAGGATTTATAGTCTCCTCTGTTATTGTAATTCAACGTTGTCGTACAAGAAATGATTGGAAGCCTCTCAGACACAGGTTTGTGTTGTTTGATTGTGTATGTCACATGAAAGCGTAGTCCTATAAACAGAAAAATGCAGAAGTAACTTCTGGAGCCAATATTTCCATTAGCCGCCCAGCTGTAAGCAAGTCTTTAATTAGTTCATGGACATTGTCACAATGTCATACACACATGCATTATTGATCGAAACCTTTTGATGTTTTCCTATTTCTGGATCGATTTTAAAAAGAGAGCTTTACTGTATCACTTTTTTTAATGCAGTGGGAGATTCTTCAGCAGTTTAGGGAGGTTGCCTCACTTAAAGAAGCTCATGATTTAAATTAACACCCTGCAAGCTGAGACGGAGGAGGAAGTGAGTTGTAGGAGGATACGGCTGAGATGCACTATGCAATTAGACACCGTTGTTGTTCACCTTCAGGAAAAGGAGTAAATTTAAGGTTCAGGTCTTGTTGTTGGTTAATTAACTGGTGCTGAATTTGTATTTCTTTAACATCTTTAGAGATGCAGGATGCGTAAAAGTCGGAGGCACCCATTGTTGCAGAGCATCCTGTTGACCAAACAGGGTTGAAACGGGGAAGCAGGGTATGGTGGCGTGTTTCCAGTAAGATGAATCTCACTTCGTAATGGACTGATATAAATCATTAACTCCATCAGCCACTGATTTTAGTGGTTCTGTCTTTGGGCAGCCAGATGGTGGTGCTCATGTCCAAGCAGCCGGGTTCTCAGGCTAAGGGTAGCCTCAGATAACTCAGTTGATGGGAACCTTCTGGCTGTCCCAACTTAGCCAATCCTATTATCCTAAACTAAAACTAATTTAAATAGTCTGGTTTTTGTAAATAAATCCCATTTTTCCCAGAACTATTCCACTTTTAAATGCCCCCAAAATAGGACTCATATTTCTGAGGGGCAGAAATGTCCCCACACTTCCTCCTAACCCTGATTTTATCGTTCAGCATAAGCAGCTTTGTTTGCAAACAACTCTGGGCCTTTGCAGCCTTTTTGTCTTGTCTCAGAGGATGCAGCTTGCGCACCGACTTTGTGAAGGGGCTGTTTGCCTTCCTGTCTGTGGTCACCCGGGGTTTATGGCTGCCACTCAGCAACGTGCCATCTCACTCAAGCTATAGCTCGCTGGACAAAGCCACCCTAAATAGCCTTCTTCTGAGTCACCTTATCTTTATTATAGATATTCAGCACATAGAGCCTTGTTTGTATTAACTCAACACATGTTCCCTTACTATCTTCATCTCCTTCATGGAAAAACACCGGCAGCTAACACTGCACTAATAATAGTAAAAGAGTGTCCACTTTCTCTCCCATTTCCATTTCTGGCAATCAAAAATCTTCTGAGCGTCAAGAGATTTCATTTAACGATTTAAAAATCCCCAAACTGTGAAACTGATATTCACTTTAACGCTCTCGTTTGCATGGTTTGATATTACAGTCACCCACTGTTATAACCATTAAGAAGCAAAACACCGGCACTTTGAATCCGAGCTTCAACATCTGCGTCGGTGCTTTACCCTACCTGTTACACTGGGGCCTGTGCAGGAAACTCGCAGAGATATTTCATTATTCTGCTGCCCTTGGCACCCACACATCTTCCACACTCGATGAATCCCACATCTGCAACCGATAGGGTCGTTGCTTTAGTGCACGCAGGGTTTTCTTTTTCTTGTTTGTTTGGCTTTTGTTTTGTTTTGTTTAAAGAATTCACCTACTGAATTCTGCTGAAAAATGAGGAGCTTTTTTTTCATTGTGAGATAAAATAGTTGTGCTGCTGGAGCTCAGACTCTGAGCTTAGTGGATGTGGAGATAAAGTGTCTGCAGTAGGTTGAGAGAGAGAGTAGCTCTTAACTGCTATGAGATTGCGACAGGAGCACATGGATACTTTTTTTTTTTTTTAATTTCTAAATATATACAAAAACCCTGGAGGAGTTTATCAGTAGGGTTTATGACAAAATGCGCTGTGTCCCTACTGAGCCAGCAGTGAGACATAAAGAGTGAAATCTTAATGCTAGCATGCCATCTTGTGGCAAAATTGTGCTTATTTTATTCAAACTGGTAATCAAGGGAATCCCATTTTTGTCCTGACAGCTGTGTAATAATAATAAATGGTTAACTTCTCATTCCGAAAAGAAATCATAAATCAGTTAAAAAGTTGTTCATTATCTGCAAATTGTATTCGCCTTCTTACGAGCTCTAAAGGCAAAGTTATGTTTTCTTTGGCATCAAATTGGATATTTCTTGTTTTTTGTGCAAGTTTGTGTAATCTCTTCAGCTATATTGTCATATAAATGAGGCTTATGCTAATATTATTACAGCAGCTCCACTAATGACACCAACAAAGCTATTCTATTAAACATAAAGATCCTCAGCAAAGGGGAGAATTTGTTTTTTATATTCCCATTTCACTCTAAGCTTGTGCAAATCAAGCAAAAAAAAAGAGAGAAGAAGAAGGAAAAAAGAAAAAGAAAAAAATAGCCCCGAGGCCAATTTTCCGCAGCACGCAGGTTTGATTTTCTCACAGAGCAAAGTTTCCACAGAGCTGAATCCCTGCTGTCCTGTTTGTTTAGGTGTGTGCTGATTAGAAGTTCTCATGCTGTGTACAATGTATCTCGGCGCGCCGAGGGTTTAAAACGTGACATGTCTTCTACGGTGACTGGAGCCTCGAACCTCTCCTCTCCTCCCCTGCTCCCTGAGCGCTTTAGTGTTTAATGGCGTTGTTATCCAAGCTCGCGCTTTGCCATGCGGCCTTCATTAACTCAGGTCATAACACTAGGCATAAATGTTCTCCTTCCGGGTGCTGACAGTCCAAACCCAGATGGACCGAGCATTTGATAAACACTGTACAGTTTTACTGTTGCCCTTCATTAGCAGAGGGACAATTATAAGGAGAAGGCAGAATGCAGGCTGTCTGAATAATGACGTTTTTAAAGGGCATTTTTGGAATATTGAATAACACGCAACATCTGTTTCTGCTTCTTACGTTACAGAAATAACATAAAGCGTCAGGATGGCTTTAATGTGCAGGTCTTTAATGAGCTGGTGTAGAGTGAGCATTTTCATGGGTGCTCGTGTGGATTAGCGTTTATGGGCCATGCCAGCAGTAATGATGGCTCCTCTCCTGGGCTGCCTGTGACATTTTCTTTTTTTGTGTGTGTGTTTCTTTTATAGGACTCGCTGAGGCCCTCTCCCAAGGCCTGTATCAGTCACCACAGACCCACTTTGCCTACAGGGACCCTCCATTTAAAAGTCCTCAGATTTGGTGCTCAAAAAAACGGAAAATGCAAAATCTAACGACAGAAACGACAGAAGGTTTAAAATTGGAATGTGGTATGTCTGGAAGCCATGAAATCATTTTCACCCTGGTGCCCATCGTCTACGGCTGTATTTTTGTCATCGGCATTGTCGGAAACAGCATGGTGGTGGCTGTCATCTACTGCTATATGAAGCTTAAGACGGTGGCCAACATTTTCGTCCTGAATCTTGCTGTGTCTGACCTCACGTTTCTCATCACTCTGCCAATGTGGGCCACCTACACTGCCACGGGGTATAGCTGGCCCTTTGGAGGATTCCTGTGCAAGGCCAGTGCAGGGCTGGTGATTTTTAACATCTACACCAGCATCTTCTTCCTCACAGCGCTCAGCCTGGACCGTTACCTGGCCATTGTGCATCCAGTGCGATCGAGGCGCTTCCGCACTGTGGCGTATGCCCGTCTCACATGTGTGTTGATCTGGCTTTTTGCCTTCGTGCTCAGTGTGCCCACAGCGGTAATCAGGGATCTCCACGACATCTCAAACTATAACACTACAGTGTGCGGCATTCTGCACCCGACCGTTGAAAATGAAATGTGGTTGAAAGAGCTCCGCCTGGCCATCAGCCTCTTGAAGATCCTGCTGGGCTTCCTTGTGCCCTTTGTCATCATCCTGACCTGTTATTGCCTTATTGGGCAGGCGCTGCTGGGGGCCACGCACATACAGAAGAGCTCTCGTTCGCGGGACGACGAGGTACTGCGCATGCTCGCAGCGGCTGTCTTGGCCTTTTTCTTGTGCTGGGCGCCACACCAGGTATTCCACTTCATGGAGGTCCTCACCCAACTGAAACTTGTGAAGAAATGCTCCATCGTGGAACTCATTGACACCGCCATACCCTTCACCATCTGCGTCGCCTACTTCAATAGCTGCGTGAACCCTATCGTGTATAGCTTCGTGGGGCGCAACTTTCGCAAAAACTTACTCCGTCTGCTGTGTTGCTCCCCAGGTGCAGGTCCTGGGACTCACCCGAGCATTAGCTCCAAGATGAGCGCACTCTCTTTTCGCGCCTCAGAGGCACTGAGCCTTACGGTCAAAAGTAATGCCTCCTCTGACGTGAAGTAAAGGGGAAAAAAAGAAAGAGAGGGAGAGATAGAAACAGGGTACAATTGAACTCTCCTCGCTCTTTCAGTTTGAGGTCAAAGACCTGGGGATGGAGACATTCCACGCTTCTTTTTTTTTCCTCCATGCCCAACTGTATTACCAAGCACTGAAACATGCACAATGATTGTAATGTTGTGCACATGGTCCTCTGTAAGACTACCGTGTACAATGCTAAGTTGCAGAATATTTATTCATATACCATTCCATGTCACATAGCATGCTGGCAAATTTTCCCATCTAACCCTGTGAAATAAATGAGAGTGTCACAAAAAAAAAGCCATATTAACATAGTGTGGCTCTGCTAGAAAATATTATACATAATTACTGAACGCTTATCCCATTATTTATAAAAAGAAATGCATGTTCTGCAAAATTATGTCAGCATTGTGCCTTGATGATACAGTGCAGTACTATAGTGTCTAGTGATAACTATCCTGTGCTCTCAGCATGTTCACCAGTTGGAACAATGCTTAAAAAAGTGCTAAGCCACCCATGAATGCTGTGCCGGTGGCTATATACATGAAATAATTGAAAAATGTATTGCAAAATGTCATGTAAATATATATTTGCAGCATATCTGACTTCAGTAGCTATTTTCTGTATGTTTTATGGTATAGTCAGACTGTCCTTTTTGTGAAAATGTATATTTCTTTGCATATCAACACTAAAATGCTATCAAAAATGGAGTGCCATGTAAGTAATCCAGGCTGGGAGATCATTGTCAGTGTCGTTGGTGTTTGTCTTTGTGGTATTTAAACTTGAAAGGTGTGGTTTTTTTATACTGTGTAAGTGTACATTTTGTGAATACGAAAATCTAAATAAAACGAAATAACATACAGTCCAAGGTGGATCCTTTTTTAATAGCTGAGTGTAAAAAGAGACAAAATCATCCTGATTAGTCATGAAAGCAGGTCACAAATTCAAAAAAAAACCACTTCTGATAACTGTGACTTATCCAAATCAAACGACCTTGGTTTAAAAATGCCTCAAACACGTCTTGAATCTATCAATCATTGACAGTACATCATGTATGCTCTCATTTTTCCACGTAACACCTAAAAAAACCAAAACAAAACAGTGACACAGCAAAGGACGTACGACACGTCTTTGCGTAAAAGACTCAGATTGGTGGATGTACGGCAAGCTGCGAGGTATAAGTGCCGTCCACAAGTGAGGTCAGCTTCATTGCCAACATGAAGGTCCTCCTGTTTTTTGGATTGGTGGCTGTTGCCCTTACTGACGTCACTCGCTTTGAGGGGTAAATTTACACTTTTGCTTAAAGAAAAGGACTGCATTCCTGTAAACCACAGCATGTGATGACACTAAAAATATAATGACGCAGTTCTAATAATGGAAGTACTATATAAGCCTGTATTCTGGTTCAGTTTGATGTAATCAAATGGATTTATGTCGATTTATGTAATTTACTGCAATTAATAAACCATTTATTAAAGCTACTAAACCTACTGAAATCTGTGTTTGCAAATATTTATAATCAGTCAAAGGGATATTGGACTATTAATGTCATGTAATAATATAATAATATTACCCTTTGGTATAAAATAACACTACCAGCTAGGGCAGCAAATGTTTACTCTATAGAGGCTAAAACTTGTACTGTTTGCATGTTCCTTACGTTTGTGGCTGGTACAAAGGATTTTATTGTGGTAAAGTGTTTGTGGATGCTATTTTATATTGTTGATTTCTCTTTCCCCCGCTTTTTTTTTTAACAGTGATGAAGTTCTGCGTCTGAAGCCTGTCTTTAATGAACATGTGAAAGTCATTAGGGAACTGGCTAATAGCGTTAAGGTACCCATCTGCTTTCACACATACAGGCTCACACGTATGTTTCATTGCTCAAGTGTTTGACTTTGCTGCCATCTGCAGCTCGACTTTTGGAGCCCAGAAAGTGCTGAGCAGGTGACTGTGGGTGTTGGCGTGGACATCCGTGTGCCTGCCATGTACCTTGACTTGGTGTTCACCGCCCTGCAGCAGAGCGGCATGGAGCTAGAGTAGGTCGCTAGAAAAACTAGTGAACTAAAGGCATTTATCTGCATATTTTTTGCCCCAGGTTTGCATTCTTCACGCAGTGCTATGACACTTTTTAATTAAACCCTATTCAGGGTTCTTATTCAGGATGTTCAGGATGCTGTTGATCACCAGATTAACAACAAGGGTTCTCCCAGAGCCCACAGCTACACCAAGTACAACACCTGGAGCGATGTAAGAGTCAAAAACCTCAAGAGTGCCGATTTTAATCCTGATTTTCTTTTCTGGTTTTCAATAATTTCTTAACATATTTGTCTTGTTTATATTAGATTGAGTCCTGGATGAACTCAATGGTTACCTCCAATTCTGAAATGATCAGCAAGGTGGTGATTGGAAACACCTATGAGGGGCGCGCCATGACAGTTCTCAAGGTAGCCTTACCCAAATAAATATTGAAGAATTTAAGAGATATTATTTAATTTATATTATAATTATATGCAACGATTGCTTTGTGATTACATTTACCGACCACAGATTGGTAAGAAGTCCGGTTCCAACAAGCCTGCCATTTTCATGGACTGTGGCATCCACGCCAGAGAGTGGATCTCTCATGCTTTCTGTCAGTGGTTTGTCAACGAGGTAAGTAACACACCAATATGGCCACGGCAAGCACTTACAAATAAGAAAAACAACTGATTACAGATTTTTTTTGCAATCTTCCTCAGGCTGTGACCACCTATGGTAGTGATTCTCAGATGACCAGCCTGCTCGACCAGATGGATGTCTTTGTTCTGCCCGTCTTTAACATTGATGGTTACGTGTACACCCACACAAACGTACGTTACAATGCACTCCAACCTAAGTTGTTTGCCTTAGTTAAAGAAGGCATGCCTAGCTGTTTATCTTAAGGGATGCATTTAATGCACACCTGTATGCATTTTTGGGAACTTTAGGACAGGATGTGGAGAAAAACTCGCTCCAGGAACGCAGGATCCAGCTGCATTGGAACCGATCCAAACAGAAACTTTGACGCTGGCTGGTGCTGTAAGTATAACTTATGCACAGTTAAATCTTAGATTGAAAAAAAAAATTGCAATTGCATTGGTTATTTTTAAATGTCAGCTAATAGGCAATCCATATAAAGTAAAATTTATTAAAAATGTCAGCAGAAATTTCAGGTTTAATACAGAACATGTATTTTTTATTGATTTTCCATGTATTTTATTAAAAATAACAAATTTAAACAAAATCTGTCCAGCAGAGGCCGAGACAGCCTTTGTTTTTAGCCTTAGTCTGAGTGGCATCTCTAAACCCTTTAATCTGGCTAGTTGATAACATGTTTACTTACAGTTTGGCTGCTTGGTAACAGTTTTTAATTTCTAATTTGTTATTTCATTTTATTTTACAATTTTAAAAAGTTTTAAAAAAAAAAAAACTTTTACACATGCTTTTCTATGTGATTGCAGCCATTGGAGCTTCCAGCAACCCCTGCAGCGAAACCTACTGTGGCAGCGCTCCTGAATCTGACATTGAATCCAAGAATGTTGCTGACTTCATCCGCAAAAATAAATCCATCATCAAGGCGTACATCACCATCCACTCCTATTCTCAGCTGCTGCTCTTCCCCTACTCCTACACCTATCAGTTAGCCGCAGACCACAACGAGCTGGTAAGTCACCATTATGTGCCTCAGCATCGCAGTGAGTGTACAAAACATACCGCTGAGTCAGGCTATGTATAATTAAGAATTCAATTCATTCAAATAATGATCTGTATATGTGATATATACAAAAGAAATACAAAACACAGGAATAATCTATACTCTGTGCACTCTATGCAGGAATATATTAGTCAGAGACAGACCGTATATTACATCCCTGTCATCAGGAATCTTTAACATTAATATGAGCAAATCAAAAGTTTTACAATCGATCATATAATATAAACATATATAACTCTACCCAGCCCCATTACTGTGCTACTCTTATCTAAGGGCCACACTTAGCTGCAGCAAATCATTTACTCCCTGCTTACACGCCTCATTCTCATGGCTCTTTTACCTCTCACTGGGGTGTCCGTGGTGCTGCACAGTTAACACTCACACCCCTGCTCCAGCTCTCACACTAACTGAGGCAGATCACACGTCTCTGCCTCTCTATTACTCACTTGTAATTTAGACTGTCTTCTGACACTTTACAGAACAAAAGAACTCCAGGGATCTGTCATAACTCATCAGTCTGGCCAGAAATATCATTTCCTGCTTGTGCGTTTCTCTGGGGGTTTCATTTCCTCTTGCAACTCGCTGATGCTTTTACTGCTTTCTATAATTTCACTAAAAATCTTACTGGAAACCTGCAGGGTGAAGAGCATGTATTTATAACGTGTAACAGCCGTATTTTCAAGGTGGTGCCATTTGTGTCGGTGCTCTGTTTGCTTTAAAGTGAGAAATTTTACATTTAAAAGTCTTGCAAGTTTAAGTATTTCCAGACAATGACACACGTTTGCTCAGTCTGTTATACTCAGATGGTGTCTTGATTGCCTGGTATTCTAACCACAGTTTTTAATGCAGTTAGTTTTAAGTTATTCATGTGTGCTTAATTAATTCCCTA
>VUQR01020090.1:19517-34105 GCA_015108515.1 Hemichromis elongatus
CACATCTGCTTGTATTTTGTATTATAGCTGGAGGTTGCTAAGGGAGCCTCTGCTGCTCTGCGTAGTCTGTATGGCACAGTCTACACCAGCGGACCTGGTGCTGCAACTATCTGTACGTACAGCAAATACTCACGCTTTATTATGAGAAGATTGCATATTCAGTGATAGCTTGATAGCCTATTTCCACCTCTGTTATTATGCATTATGGTGTGTTCTCTTGAGAAATGTGGCCTCTTGAGACCACAAAAGGCAATCAGGCCCCACAGTCATTTCAAGTAAGGGATCATTTTGTCCCTCTGAACTAAAATGTGTATGAAAACACATGCAGACTGTCCCAGGTTGTCAGTGATTCCCCCCACTCTCTCCTCATCTGCCCTTAGACCCCGCTGCTGGAGGCTCTGACGACTGGGCCTACGACCTGGGAGTGAAATATTCCTACACCTTCGAGTTGCGTGACGAGGGTCGTTATGGCTTCCTGCTGCCCGAGTCTGAGATCAAGCCCACATGCGAGGAGACCATGCTGGCCGTCATGCACATTGCGGCCCACGTGCAGAAGAACCTCTATTAAAATGCGGATCTGCCAGGACCCCTGCCAACTCCGCTCCTCTGTACCAGCCCCCAGCCCCTCCAACCTCTCAGCCATCTCTTGCCCGTATCCATGGATACAGGGCACCACCCGCCATGTTTTCTCACTGTGCTTGACAGAATGTCAAGATGAGTGCAAACAATAAAATCAATGATCCATCCCCACACGCTGAATCAATTTTTTTATGTGTATACGATAATATTGTGTCTGGTACACAGAGCCTTTATTGCGTAGAAAAACAGCAACAATAATGCTTTCACTGTAACACTCATCATCTGCTGCACTGAATGCAAATTAAGAGGGAAACATTTTAGAAATGTATACCACAACCTTTAAGAAAACATATTGTGTAATGTAACCATAATGTAACCGAGCCAAACACTAAATGTTCTTATATTGTGTATAAAGTGTCCGTAAAGGAGACAACATTTCAAAAAAACAAAACAAAAGAAAGAGATACAAATATATTGCACCCCTTTGAATCGCAGTGATCCATCCCATTCAGATGGCACTGCTCCAGTAGCAGAGCTGAGGTGGGCGTGGGTATCTGTTGTTAGGGGTTTTAAAAACAGGGGCAGCATCTCCATTCTGCCAAGCATCTGCCTCAGTGGAGAAAATAAGGGAGCCAAAGACCAGCAGGAAATCTTACTTCACATTCTGAACACATTTCTTGGGTAAAATAAAAGTAAATTTCACTGACTGGTTTTCACACATCACAATGAAGGAAAAAAAAAATATCAGTGGTTTCTATCTCTCCTTTGATTAGTGCTTTTCAAAAATACAAATGCTCATGCAGGAAATGGAACTATTTATTCAGCCAATGTTTGTCATGGGTCCTAAATTAAAGGGGCACTCTTTCAGTGTTTTCAAAGGAGAAAAGCTTTCTGCATTTTATGAAGGCCCCAAACCATACATACAACCAACCATACTCTGTACAATTTTCCTATACATATTCTGTACATTGTTAGGTATATATAAGAACTTCAGTTACTTGTTTATTGGACCACTTTTGTCTCTTCCTTTTATATTTTATATTTCCCTTGCTACTTGTTACTTGCTACTTCTGCCACTTGATGTAATTATTTTGATTTAAATGTAAGCAACTGTAAGACAGTAAAAGGACATATCATCCCCTTGCTTAATCATGACACTCCTCTTAAAGTACACAAATTGCTAAAAATAATTTACTGTTGTGTAATACAGTAAGAGCACTGAGTGACCTCCTAAACTACGGTTTCTGTAATAGCTGCCTTGATAAAGGGTCTTCAATCCGCAAGGTGGCGACAACGTGCCAAATGTTTACTACAGGACATCTTGTTCCTGGACGCATTACATCTTCACCGTCTTTCACTTGTCATTTTAACTAAAGATTACAAGAGTCAGGGGAGCTACTCGGCAGCTGTTTGAAAGGTCAGCGCTGTAGAATGATGTCCTAAGAGTGCAAAGTTATCTCTGACTCATGTACTTTTGTCGCCCTACACTTTTACAGAGTTGTGAACTTTCCGTAACGTTAGGAGGGGAAAGTAATGCATAATGTGTTCAGTAATCGTATTTTTATTTTTATTTTTTTATCTTTAGGCTGTGTACCTGTAAACCTGTAGAAAGCCGGGTTGCCTGAGGTGCTGCTGTGTAGCGGTGGAGCATGTCGACAGCAGGTGGGTGTGTGTGGGGGCTGTCACGTGACGCTGGGTCTGGCTGCTGTCATCTTGGTATTTAAACCACCTCTGTATATTTAGTCGGTCCTTTTCGCCACGCAAAGCTTCTGCAAAGTCCAGGCTACAGAGTAGCTTCGACTTATTCGTCAGTCATGGCTGGTAGGTAACATTTTAACACC
This sequence comes from Hemichromis elongatus, assembly GCA_015108515.1. Classification (NCBI taxonomy): domain Eukaryota; kingdom Metazoa; phylum Chordata; class Actinopteri; order Cichliformes; family Cichlidae; genus Hemichromis; species Hemichromis elongatus. The sequence goes on from VUQR01020090.1 coordinate 21,938, forward strand.
CTCAGCGTCGATAGTGAAACGTTGTTGTTATTTATTTGTTTTTGTTTTTTTCTCTAAAGTTCTAAAAGTAGCAATTGGCGCGAACTTTGGTGATATTAAATGTCATTATGTAGCTTTTAGTCTTTTGTCATTGTTCTATGGCGAGAAGAGTTTGTTTTTAGTTAGTTGTGTTCTCTTGTTGAATAAGAAGTTTAGTATTCTTAAAGTGGTTACATTTTTACTTTGCATAATTTACTCGTATTTGTCACAGCGACCAGCTAACGGTGTGAATGAATTACAGTGTCACTACTTTTTATAACTGTGTGTTCCATTTTGTCTTGCATATATTAGGAAACAGCCAAAAGTAGGTGCAGTGGTAACAGTGAGAGGAAATCATTTTGCAGGGTACCTTTACTACCCTTTGACCTTAGTTTCAGACCCACTACACTACTCTGTGTCTAGATTCGCCGTAATTAATTTTTAACTTGTGGTATAAGCTTACTAGATCAGCACCCCTCAGTCAAAATAGAAGGAACCTGCCACCTGGAGGGTGACTTCACTATAACTTGGGTTGTTGCTGAGCTAATTCTCATCTTTTAGGTGTTTTTTTTAATGTTACATTAATACTGCAGAAGGGTTTCTACCAATTGAAAAGGGGGTGTAAGAGAAAGGAGGTGTGGCACTGTGAAGAGGCAGTGAGACAGAACAAATTTTCCTGGCAAGCTGTGGTATTTGGAACCATTGTTCTCCGACTGGCCCAAACTTATAGAAACTTCAGGCTGTTAGCATGTGGGAGATACTCTACCTATTGCGCTCTCCTTGCCTATTATTGGAATCTTATTGCCAGAGAGTTAGTCCAAGTGGGATTGGTGTTGGCCTAACTGCTACAGTCACACAACCATCCCAGCTGCTGTGCTGATTTCGTCATTTCAGTTTATATGTCCTCTCACAGGCAAGCCGTTGTTCCCGAGACTTGACTTGGCAGGCAGCTGACAGATTTTCCTCCCAGCACGCTGAGGTGGTGGTACAGAGTAGATGCCACACTGCAAATAAAAATTCCCCTTAATGAGACATTCAAACCTTTATTGGGTGCTTTGCGAGAAAACTTTCAGTGATGTTGCTTATCCGAAACACTTGAAATGATAAACATATGAATTATTTGGATCATTCATACTTCACAGTATCCACACAGAAACACCTCAATTAAAAGGCAAGAGGCTACAACTGCACACGCCATTGTCTTTGGAGTGTGTTTCAAATTCCTGCAGTAAACTTTAAAGATACTTGCAATGCAATTACACTAGGCGAACTAGGCGGACTAGCATCTTTCCATTGATTAAGGAATACTTTACTTTCACAGAACAGTCATGGAGATTCTTTAAATGGGATGCATTTGTTGGCTAACAAATCCATCCATCCATCCATCCATCCATCCATTTTCTTCACTTATGTCCATGCAGAAAAGCCCAGAACTCCCTCTCCCTATCAAAGGGAACACCAAGGTGTTCCCAGGACACACCCAAGAGATGCGATCTCTTGGGTGTGTCCTGGGAACACCTTGGTGCAAGTATCCTGTGTCTACCTCCCAGTAGGACATTTGGCACCTTTGGATGTGCCAGCTAGCCAGATGTCAACTCTACTCTGAACCACTCATCCCATCTCTAAAAGAGAGGCCAGCCAGCCTTCAGAGAAAGCTCATTGCTGCCACATATCTGCTATCTCCTTCTTGTGGTCACTACACAAAGCTTGTAATCACAGGTGAGAATAGGGACGTAGATCAACTTCGACAGATTCGCTCTGACACTCAGCTCTCAGTTCACTACGATGGACCGGTACAACATCCTCATCATTACAGCCACAGTCCCAATCTGTCAGTCACGAACAAGACACCGAGATACTGAAAGTCCTCTACTTGTGGCAGCAACTGATTCCTAACCCGGAGTGGGTGCTTCACCCTTTTCTAATTAAGAACCATAGCCTCAGACTTTGAGATGTTAATTCTCATTCCCACTGCTTCACAGTGGTGTTGGCTTTCAACTACACCTGATGAAGCCAAAAGAACCAAATCATCTGCAAAAAGCAGAGAAGAACTTCTGAGGCCACTAAAGTGGAAGCCTTCAGCCACTTGACTCCACTTCATAACACTTTGAACAGAATCTGACTAACACATATTTTATTGAATTAAATGAGTTTGAGAGCATTGTTAGATTGCTCTCAAACTCGTTAAGGAACAGCTTTAAGTTAAGCAAGCTTGACATGCACCCATACCACCCCGAGTGCGTTCAGTCTCTTCTCATCTTGGAAGCTAAGCAGGGTTGGGTAGTTACTACTTGGATGGGAGCAACCTTTAACCAATTAAATTCAGTTTTCTTTCTTTACAGATCAGGCCTTTGTGACGTTGGCTACCAATGACAGCTATGCTCGGGGCGCCATGGTTTTGGGCAGATCCCTCCGTAAGCACAATACATCCAAGAAGCTGGTGGCACTCATTGGTCCACAAGTATCAGTGCCTTGCCAGTAAGAAACTTCACCTACATTCAATTTTAGACTCATTCACATTACCGTTCCTGTGAACTCTTGTTTTCAACATGGGTCGTTGACGGTGATTCATTTCATAGTATTGTACAATCATTAGGTCTGTGCTGAAGAGGATCTACGATGAGGTGAGTGTGGTGGATGTGCTGGACAGTGGGGACACTGCACACCTGGCCATGATGAAGAGACCCGAGCTGGGCGTCACCTTCACCAAACTCCACTGCTGGACCCTCACACATTACTCCAAATGTGTTTTCATGGATGCAGACACTATGGTGAGGCTAGAAGAGCATTTTGCTTCAGCACAAAGAAAATGAAGATGCTGCACATCAGTGTTGTGTATAAACATGTGCTTTGTTTGTGCATCGTAGGTCCTTTCAAATATAGATGAGTTGTTTGATAGAGAAGAACTGTCAGCTGCTCCTGACCCTGGCTGGCCCGATTGCTTCAACTCCGGCGTTTTTGTTTTTCGTCCTTCCGTGGAGACTCATGGCAAACTGCTTCAATACTGTACAGAACACGGCAGCTTTGATGGTAAGCTAGCAGAGATACATCTTTTTCCTTCGTAACATTCACTGCATGTTTTTGTTTGACTAAAATTAAAAAGTAAAATGTCTATTAAAGAACTTTTATAGCATTTTCAGGAATGCACTTAGTTTAATTCAATGACTAATGACATGTAACATGTTTATTATTGAATTTCGAGAATGCAGTCAGTGAAAAATTATATTTCCATCTATTTTTCAAGTTATTGGCAAAGAAATTCTGCCCTTTTAAATTCATTTTTCTGAGTAAAACATGGTTTTGGAAATGCTCTCTGTAACATGATGTTAAACTGAGCTTGTTTATCTTTTGCACTGAGTAAAGTCTTTATCAAGCTCGATGCCTGGAAACAAGGCTCTCCTGTCAGAGACTTTCGAGCTCTGCTGAGTTATTCTCAGGGGCTCACCGGGGTGGGGTGAAGGTTAAATTTGAGAGGCCCTGTTTTGAACAGAGCACCAGTTGACATTAAGCAACACTTTTCCATGGAGTGAACTGTCGCCGAATTGTAGTCAAAGCTATGCCTCCATATTATATATATAGAAAGTAGCTGAGTAACTGAGTCTGACATATTGTAGCTATCCAAAGAGAGTCTGGTGGACATCAGACTTGCATATTTGCTTTGAGCCTATTTTGTAATTAAATTTGTGCCATGTAACTTATTGTTCAGCATGTACAGGTGATATAATGCCTGGTCCTGTGTGCACGTGTGTCAAAATAATTTCAAGCTTTTGTCCACTTATTAGATTTTCTCCCAGAAGACCACATGTGATAGTCTAAAGTGGCAAAAAAGAGTTTCTCAGTTCATCTAAGACCATGCAGCTACCTCACATGACCAAAATTATGTCATGTGCTTTCTGGAAGCCAATCGTCTATTTCTGATCACCAAGTCTCTGTTTTTGGGATACCAGTGTAGCTCACAGAAATCTAGGCCAAGACTTTCTGATCTGTAGACTGTTACATTGTTCACAAATAACAATGGATTTTTAAAAGCAAAGTAGCAAATTATCTCTAACGATGACAGGAGATACTTTTGAGATGTCCAGGGAATTGAATCCGTCCTTTCCTCTTGGCTGGAGCTGTTTACCTAAATGCATCCAAAGCCTGCCAATTGGCCAATACTGCTTAGACCAGAGGTGTCAAACATAAGACTGGGCAAAGACTCCACACTGCATGACTTTGGAAAATGTGAAAGTGGGCATAAACTTTAGATTGTAACTATATTGTCTCAAGTTTTATAGCTTTTCATACCTTATTATCTATTATCTTATTTTTTAAGTAAGAATAAAAAAAGGTGTTTTGAGTTAACAAAAACCGTATTGTTTAATAATTACAACAGAGTTTAGGCAGTGATCTACCGAGACCTTCCCATTCCGACAGCGTAACATACCGACAGTTTGTCATGTCCCGATGCGTTCCTCGGGAATGCGAATGGTAACCTACCTAAATGGATGGAATGTTGGATGGTAGATTGACTCCAGTCGGTTTTCATGTTTCCTCATTTTTCCGATCTCGTAACATAGGGACGTGTTGGGTGGCCGAAAGCCTAACATACCAAAGATTTGTCATCTAGAGAACGTGTTGGATCTACAACAGCTTGTATTTGTTTCTCACAGTTTAAGCCCAAAGTGTTGCGCTGAGAAATTTCTTTAATGTCTTTATCATGTAGAAAAACTGACATGTGTCATTAAAATTACATATTTTTAGGGATTAAATATGTAGTTACACTTCTTTACACTGACAGAAAGAGGAGTTTCACTGCTCAGGCATTTAGGTGACAGTTGTGATTTGGCACTGTGTGGATAAAACTGAACGTAACTGACTTGGTTTGGCCAATTCAATTAATGAGATCAAAGTGGGTCACAATTTAAAATGAATTGGACCTCCCTGGTTTAGACTATAAAGATTTTCTGACACCAAAAAACTTAATGTAATGCAAAGAAATCTCAATGAAGTGCTTTTGTTAAGAACATGTATGTATGGAAAAAGCTTTTGATTTCATTCTGCTGTCAGTCCTGCTGATTCACTGGCCAGACTCTAGACAAAATCATAGTTTACTCGGGCTGCTCTGACCTCAAAAATTCAAACAAAGAAAACAGTCGTGGAGTAAACAAAAGACAAAAGGAGTTTGTAGTTAGGCTCGGCAGTGCCAAAGCATGTACTTGTTAGTGTCACTGAATCTGTTTCCCTTGTGATGCTGTGAGAGAGATTCCATCAGGGATGGGGGGCGCCACTGGAAAAACCAATTAGTTTGCTTAATATGGGCCACTGCTTTCAAGTGCCGACTCATTCTGCCACAACAGTTTTTCGCATCCCAATTTCAACCACATACAAAAGGCATTTTCTGATTTCTTTATGAGAAAGACTCCCTTTGGAAACTGAAACTCACTTATCCCTTATCTCTTTTTGTGGATAATTTTAACATCTCTGTTTCAGTGCGATGCCAGTATCTGAATGCTTGATGGCATGCTAATAAGTAAAGCTGTCCTATTTATAGACACGGATGGTCCTTTCGTGTGCACTGCGGCGTGAGGTGAAGCCGCTTTGACCTTTAGCATTTTGGTTTTACTATCCTGTATGGAATGCACAATATACGTGTGTCCCCCTCTCTACCCCGCGGAGCATGAAAGATGTATTGGAAAAGAAAAATTGCAGAGGAGGAAAGAAAATAAATGACTGAACCCAGAGGCTCTATTGCTGCATCTGTGGCTCCAGTGTTATCTGCTGCCAAAACAAACTGGCACCGGTTAGATGCGCATTCTTCCTGCGTTCTGCTCATCCCCTCAAAATGAAGATACTCAGCTCCATATTGAGTTTTGAACTCTCCGGTGAAGTCTGTGGGTTCAGACGAATGCCAGCTATGCGTGTTATTTTAAACCGAAGCAGTCTGCGGCTCCACAGACTTTACAGTCCTATGCTTTTTTAGGAGGGACATGTGAAAGTTTTGTTAACAGCCATTGTCTCGTCCTGTGTCACTGTCATTCGAGTGGCTCATTCACAGATTTGGTGAGCTTGTGTCACATTTTTGGGGCCTGTTGTTTATTTAAGGCTCAGGTCTGGTCTAGTTGTCTACCTGTCACCCACCTCACATAACATCAAATGGATCCCTGCCTCAGAAACTTTTATAAGTTGTGTGTTTATGTAAGTTGCTGCTGTGAGAAGGGCCTGCCCCAGTTCTAAAGCAGCCAAACTTGAGGGAGGGCAAATGCCTGTAACAGCCCTCCAATTGGACTCCAGGACCTGAGGCAACTCAGACGCAAACTTGCAGTCCATTTACTTAAAACCCAGAGGCCAGTGTTAATTCACGTACCAGCACAGTGAGAGACAAAAGTGTTTAAACGCCTGTGTCTGTTTGTATTATTTAAAGTTGGCTGGTCATGAATGGAGTAGAGTAAAGTTTGGAAATATTCAATGTAATTGCAGAAGCAGCACCTCATTTTTATCTACTTACACCAACATTGTCCTTTAATTAGGATTTTTTTATGCCTTATAATCTGAAAAAATAAAAAGGATTAATTACAAATAAACTTCTTTTATGCAATAAAAGGAACTTAATGACAGTAATACCCCCCTCGTGCCAAAAAGAGAAAAGAAAAGGCTTTGACCCGTCTGGGAATGAACATGAGAGTTCAGGGGGTGTCCTGTGGTATCTGGCACCGGGACTTTGGCAGCAGATCTTTTGGGTCCTGCAGATTTCAGGGTGTAGCCTCCTTTCAATGGGCTTGTTCAGGCTCATCTCGTAGATGTTGATTGGATTGGGATCTGCAAAGTTTGGAGGCCCGGTTAATGCTGTGGGCTCTTTGTTGTGTTTTTCAAACTGTTTCCCGAAGTGTTTTTGCAATGTTGTGCGTCTAATGAGACAATCAACACTGTTCACATTAAGTTCAGTGGGTTTAATGTTGTGGCTGCTAAAATACATGCCACCACCTGTGTGCACCCACTGAGGTAAAGCTCCACCTGCAGTTTCAGGGAAATCAGATCTACTTTATTTCAGGTAGCAGTGGGAAAATGAGATCCAGCTGTGTGTCCTAAACATGTGAGAACATTTCTTTTAATGCTTGTCTGGGCTTATTTGTCAGCAGAAGAGCTGAGCTGAGAACTAATGTGGTTTGTCACAGGTGTGCCTTTCATTTGTCTCACTCTTTCAGTCAAGACATCAACAGCAAACCAAGAAAACCTGACCTGAAACATTTTTAAAGCCAAGTTTTTTGTTATGTGACCATACCAGAGTTTCTCACAGCATACGAACGCCACCGAGGCAAATAACTTCAAGATAAACATTTTTACAGGAAGTCACAAAGCTGTTAATGAATTTTAAAAACCTGGGACTTGTTTTGTTGGCATGATTTATGTTATTAAAAGTCAGCGCTGGAAAGGACGCTGTACGTATTCCACTGCAAAAACTCAAAATCTTACCAAGTAAAATTGTCTTATTTCTAGTCAAAATATCTCATCACACTTAAAATAAGACACAATCCGCTACAAAGTAATCTTTCAGTTAATACAAGATATTTCTGCTTGAAATAAGTACAAAAATCTGCCAATGGAACAAGTGAAAATGTTCCAGATCCAAGATTCACAGTTTTAAAACAAGCTCATATATTTTACTGAAATATTACTTTGTAGCTGATTGTGTCTTATTTTAAGTGTGATGAGATATTTTGACTAGAAATAAAACAATTATACTTGGTAAGATTTTGAACTACACAGCAGCTGTGTGCACACAGCCTATTTAAATCACATTTATTTATTTTTTTTAATATATTATTTCTAACAAGTAAATCGTGTTTATCTATTTTTCATTATTGTAATTTTATTATTCTAGTAAATTATCAGTGAAAAATATGCTTAAACTATAGTTTATTCAGCTTTTTTTTATTTATGTGAGTATTTGTTTTATTTTTATGTTTCTAGAGACTTGCCTTCTCATTCCATCTACCTCATTTGGAAAGCATCAACTGTTGTTGTTTTTAAATGTGCTGTATAAAGCGACTCGACTTATCATACTGTCACACTTACCTTCTGCTTTTTCAGAATTATGAAGTCACATTGACCCTGTGTTTGTCTGTTGCAGGAGGAGACCAAGGGGTTTTGAATGGCTTCTTTAGCAACTGGGCGACAGCTGACATATCAAAGCATCTCCCTTTCATTTACAATCTCAGCAGCATAGCCATCTATACTTACCTCCCAGCATTTAAGCAGTAAGTGTCGGTCTGCTAAGCGAACCTAAACTGATGGAGTCATTATGAAATGCTCAAAGTCACAGGTGTGGTTTAAAAATTTTTATGTGACCAAACTCTATAAGATACTATATTTACCTGCTACCCCAGGAAATTCACATTACGCAACAGCGGTCTGTCCATGTGACTGAAATCTTGTGTCTCGGATACAAAGCCAAGATGAAAGTAGATACATGGTCACATGAACGCGTAGTCACATTGTGACATGACATCAGGTTACGGGTGAGATGAGCAGTGAGATTCCAGCAGCACAGTTAGAGCGTCGCCCCAGCAGGCCCTCAGCTCTGGGTTGGATGCCCACTCTGAGCTCAGAGCAGCTGATACCCCCTCCTAAAATAGAGCACTTTATTTAAAGACCTTTTAATGTTTGCCTCCAGGACTGGTCATTGTGTGCTGTGTCTTAAGCTCCCCTCTCATCCTCATTGCATCTCTGTCTTCACCTCTGGTCTCATCAGGAGGCTTTTTTTTAGGTTTCCTGGCATCCATCAGGATGACAGGGAAGATAAACAGGTCTTTAGTTGTTTGTCATTGTCAGCAATAACGCTTAGAGGTCTGACAAACACAGCCAAACAAACCCGGCGGTGTCGGGTTCAGGTTTATTTGTGTACTTGTGCAGATTGCCAGGGTTAAAAAGACATCTAAGCCTGTCAGACCTGGGGAGGATCAATATATTTCTCATTCTTATTTCTCCAGAAGGATGTTGTTGTTTGTTTCCTGCAGCATTAAAAGTTATATTAGAATGTCCAGTCCATTAAATATGAATTCAATTCACACGCTAACATACAGGTTTTCTCCTCTATGCAGAAAGTATAAAAAGCTGTTTTATGAAGCTTTTTAAAACTTTATTATTACTGGTTTCAGATATGGTGGAAATGCCAAGGTGGTCCATTTCCTGGGGAAGACCAAGCCATGGGGTTACACATTTGATCCCAAAACCAAACTGATTTCAGGGAGTGAGCAGGATGCCGCCACACACCCCACCTTCCATCTCGACTGGTGGACCCTGTACTCGGGTGATGTGGTCCCCATGCTGCATGCGGAGTATGGAGAACAGCCCTTCCACTCAGGATGTGTGGAGGTGAGTCAACCGTTTAACTGAACCTGCGCTATTTGCGACTTCTCATCAGATATTACCTTTAAAACAGAGTTGTTTCCTAATTTTCTGTCGTACAGTATATGTGTACTGTTACAAAGGTGGATAGCTCATAATAAAAAAGGTACTTTTGGCTGCGCCTTTATTTCCAAGGGGTCACTACAGTATTTACACTACATAGGCTTCCTGACAACCATTTATCCAAGCTTGAGACCAGCACAAGCAGCACACTAGCTTTTGACCCCCTGAGTCTGGGTGTGCACCTCCTCCCAGTCTTGAACCAAAGATCTTTTGCAAGTAATGCACAAAACTACAACCGTGGAGCCACTGGATAGTTCATAATAAATGGCTAAACTAACAAGGTCAGCTTATGTGTAAGTAATCCCTGAGAGCCAAAAGTTGAGGCTTCAGACTGCTCGAAATGCTCTTAGATGTCAGCGAGAGGATATATCCCTAATATAGTCATTTCAGACATATGGTCCCTCCCACTTTCTGATCTTTTTCAGACATTTTGACTGCTTGGGAATTCCAATTTCAACAGATTCAGTTTAAGGGAGCTAAAAGATCCTCTCTCAGATGATGGTGGATGAACTCCAGTATAAATTTATAGGCGATATTTTAAACTTTGATTGATACAAAGCATTTTAAACCTCTTTTCTCTTTTCTTATTCATCTCACAAAGTTCCAGCACAGTGAAACTGTCACTTTTGAAAGTGAACAGGTATGGAAACAAAGATTTGTTTTGTTTTTTATAGCTCAGCAGTGATTAAGCATTCGTTGGCGCCTGGTTTATTGCTGTTGCGGCCCTTCCTCTAAAATCAGAGCTTTCGCGTGTTTGCCTGCAGCCATTAATTTGGAAAGGCTAAGTATGGCGGTTCGTTGCTTCCAAAAAGCAAAAACAGCATGTTGTGCGCACTCTGCGTGTCTTGTCATTTATTCATTTCCCTGCTGTTATGTTCCATATTCCTTCAGGGCGAGAGCAGGTCTTCACACGCGCACGCACAGGCATCCCAATCCCAGCAGATGTCCTCAGAAGAACGGAAGCAGAAATGGGAGCAAGGTCAGGCAGACTACTTGGGAATGGACTCATTTGACAATATCCAGAGAAAGCTTGATACTTTTCTCAAATAAAGACGGATTGGCACGGGATATTTTAAAAAGAGCACTCACGGTTTACTTGTCGCAAAGAAATACTGCAGAAAAAAGCAGATTGCAGTTTTTCTTTCCACCTTTATTTCATCTATAAATGAGCCAATCCCTCTTTCCACCAGCACTACCAACTCCATACTCCAAAGACGGCCCAATTTAAGTGGGGGGAAGTAAAGTGAAATATTATGAGCGGCTTTAATTCTCTCTGCAAGAATATCATCATTCAGTTTACCCTGACACTCGTATATGTTCTGCTACAGTGTGAAAAAAGGTTTATAACCTAAGTGTGCTTGTTTAAAGGTGATTATTAAAATCTTTTTTTCTCATGTTTATGCTTTTTTTTTGTAAAAAGATGTGTAGTCACTTACATTGTCATTTTTCAGTTTATTCTTTCCTTTTTTTTTTACTCTGCAGAAACCTGACAGTGTTCTTAATACTTTCTTTTCTCAAAAGAATGAATTCTCTTGTTTTTGAATTAGAAGTCTCTGTTTTACACAATATGAAGATATGTTTACAGCACTTCTCAAGGCCATAGTACGGTCAGTTAGCCATGCACACTAGATCTTTAGTGCCTTAACACCTTGCTCTCCCTACTGCTGTCATCCTATGTTATCTCACTTTTGACCAGCAGCATTTTTAGTAGATGAAAAAGGTTTGTAATTTTACCACCATTATACTTGACCTGGATGTTGGCTGGAAATCTTTTATCTGGAAACAATAAAAACATCCGTAAAAGCTGTGGAGTTGCTCTGGTGCTTTTTTTTTTTTCTTGCTGGAATTTAGATTATCTTTACATTTTCCTAGAAAATGGGAGCTATTTATTAAAATGTGCAAACATAAATGCAGATACAGTACATAAGGCAAAAATAAAGTTTTTACAATTTCGTGGAGCTTAAAAGTTAATATTTGGTATGATCATCTTTATTCTTCAACATAGCCTAAACTTAAGCTTTGTTGTCCTTTCTTTATGTATTCTTCAGGAATAGTTCTTTAGGCCATTAAAAGCTCTTCTTTAGATGTTGGCATGTTTAAAAAAACAGCCAATCAGATGCTTTCTAGATGGTATTGCACAGTGGCTCGAAGGACATGACTTTCACTGTAGTTGTTTTTTTTCCCTTCTTCTTTTGTCCATCACCAGTTTCCTTACATTTTTTTAAGGTCACACTGCACAGCATGCTTAGCTTTTTTATGCAAAAATACTATTTTATATTTTTCAAACTGTTATCTTTGACATTTTTCATAGATCCAACTAAAGTATTGGGAACAAAGCATTTGTTTTTATGGGGTGCTGTAGCACAGGTCACCTACTAAGCTGAAGGTTGGTGGTTCAATCCCTGGTCTGCAGTCTGCATGCCAAATATTATTGGGCAAAATACTAACTCCAAGTTGCTGAAAGTGTGTGGATATGAGATAAAAAAGCACTTACATAGAAGGAACATAGAAAATAAATGCTTGTGTGAGTGGGTGAATGATGCAAGTTGTGTGAAGTGCTTTGAGTACTCAAAGCATGCATACATCTATGATAAGTTGTCTCTAATGTGTAGAGACATCACTGGCTCATCCTTTGAGTTAGGTGCCTTTTTCATTCTTGAATGCATATATATATATATATATATATATAAAAAACACACC
>VUQR01020091.1:0-11121 GCA_015108515.1 Hemichromis elongatus
AAGTAAAGGCTTTAAAACCAAGTTAACGCTGAAAGTACAAACATCACTAATGTCACATATAACTTTGGCGACATGTGGCCAACAGTAATGTTTTTGTTTTAATGTTCTTCATTATTAAATATTCGCACATGAATAAGTGGCATAATATTATTCCGTACTAACTTTTAACAGTTTACTCTTCGGCCGCTCTGCTTCAGCGGTCTGCCGTTTTTTTTCAGCAAAACTATCCACACCCACCGCCGCGCTATGAAATCTGGGATAGGTTGGGCCACGAAGGATACACCTGAGCCATCCTTAAAATTCAGGGAAATTAAGGACGCATTTATGGCTGCATTTTTAAGCAGCCTTTGAAATGGGATGTAATCGGCCTTAAAATGCGTACTTTAAGGCTGCAGAACCTGAATTGGGACTCAGCCAAAGTGAGTAAAAAATATCCTAAATGCGTTTAGGCATTTATATTTACAACTACAAGTTACATTTCTTTTAGCAATTATTGTTTTAATATCATAATTCCCACCCTCCTCCTTTATCCGGGCTTGGGACCGGCAAAAGTGACCCAAAATAGGCACTCTGGCGGAGTTACGGGTTTTTTTTCCCCCTTTTAAGCGCGATTCATTTGCAGTTTGTACGCGTAAGGGTGAACAACATCTGCCCTGACAGCTGCTGGGGGCGACTGCTGCGTGAGGACTATCCACCGCCTGTGAGCGCTTTGACTTGGGCGATGTGCCCACGGAAGCACCGGCTGCTTGTTGACAGTAAGAGCGATACGTGGTTTCATGTCAAAAAGTCGTCATAAGTCTCCAATAACACCAGCAAAAGTCGCCAGATTTGTAGCTAGTCGCTTTTTAGAAAAAAAGAAAGTCGCTAAGGGGGTCTGAAAACTCGCTCAATATAGCGACAAAATCGCTAAGTTGGCCACACTGGTACGGAAGCCCGGTAGAGCTCTCAGAATGGGAGGAACCACTTCGCCCAGACTGGAGGGGTCCACCGTAGCGGGCGGTGAGAGCAGATCAGATAGTTCTCACACTCCGGTCATAGTCCGCCTCAACATGAATTTTAATTCTTTAAATAAAAGCTAAATAAAAATAAATTTAGCTTTTCCTATTATAACATAATGAAATGATTTTTTTTTATTAACAGGACTGTACCATGTCTGGATACTATACTTTTAAAGCAACTTATAATTAATAACACATCATGCAGGCAGACCACGGTATTTGAGAAACAAGAAAATAGACATAATGAATGAATGAATACACTCATAAAGAAGGAACAATTTATTCATGAATAGCCTTCAAAGACTCATATAGTTCTTAATAATGCGGTAGGTTACAGGGACGGGATAGGCTGACATATTAGAACACACCTCCTACTTTCTGGAGCGCTCTCGGCTGCACCGCTACAAATAACCGTGTCTCCTCCTGCAGGTCCCAGACCTTCACCATTCCTCTCAGCCCTTTGGAGCCTAAGACAGGTAAGTTTTATATTGCATATCAAGTAAAAATGATGCCATGCTGATGATACTTTAATATCTGTTTGGATTTTTAATTATTTAGTTTGATTTGAATTAAATAGACACGTTTTTTGGAAAAAAAAAAAAAAGTAAGGCAACCTGCAGCCTGAAAGGGGGTCTCATGTATATGTGAGAATGATGTCTCTAATAGCTGTTCCAAGTTCTCTTTCCTGCTACGATTACTTGCATTTTATTATTCGTGTTTTTTTCTACTTCTGTCTTTTTAACCCTACCAGGATGAATCAGAGTATTTGGAGCAAAGCCATGTATTCCTCCAGCAACATCTGCCTGGATAACTGTGCTGCAGAGCATCTCTCCTCTTTTCAGCCCAACCTCGTGCCATCAAACTCAGATTCATCAGGTGTTTCTTTGACCTTACACAGAGAAGGCGAGAACATGAAAACACTACTAGATAGTGCTTATTATAGCAGTGTAGATGCTGGTTTGATGTATTCCAGTCAGCTGGATCTCACTTCATCCAGAGGCAGCACTAGTGGACCTTTATCCGTGAGAAGACACCCATCTCCAACACACACTTCTTATAGTCACCATGACTGGAACCCGAACAGAGGCCATCAAGCAAAGCGTGCCAGAGTAGAAAATATAATCAAAGGTATGACCGGCCCTCCTCATATGTACGACACAGAAGTGAAATCAAACAATCGTGAAGAGACCGACTTCATGCACAATGACGAAAAGATCCAAGAAGCGCCTTTCCTTCAGAAACACATGGAAAGCATGGCTCAAAGCCAGGTATCAAGAAAGCAGCTGGAGAGCCAGCATCAGCACCCCAGGCAGCTCCGAACAAGGGTGACTCATCTGGATGGAGTAAGTGAAGCGCATGATTACATCAAAACATCTCCTGGTGATGCGTTTACAGATTTGTACAGGGAGTTTGAAAGCAGTTCAAGTCTAAAATATCAAGGATGGAAGAAGGTTAAGTTGATGAACTACTTCCAATCCAAACCAGGCAGAATAAAGCTGATGGCAGATGTTCTGAAGTACGAGCTGTCCAGAGTTGTCAGCAAGAGTGTCGACTCCATTTTCAAAAGCGTGCCGCTTTTACAGACATCGCCATACGACGTGGAAAATGTAGAGACTGATACGCCTCTGCAGCCATCGGTGAGCAGTGATGATGATAAGTTAACACTTCCATGTTGTGGGACTCCAGAGGTGCAAACCCTGGATGTTCAAACAGAAGCTCTGTCTCTGGTTGTGCAAAAACATGAACAGGAAAGATCCAGATTGACAGCTTACCACTGTCCAAAATCCCCAATGTTCAGCACTGACTCCGCTCTGCAGGATTCTCAAGCATCAGAGAAGAATCACCGCCATCATCATCGCGCTCTCAGGAGCAAACAGGAAAGATGCTTAAAAGAGCACTGGAAGTCAGTCAAAGTGAGATCAAAGGTCAATTCTAGATCTGTGAGAAGCCCGCAGACTCGCGTTGTGTCGGCAGATCCGGTGCGTTTGGAAAGCATCCAGCTCCCTCATGTGAAACCAGAGTCTGATAGCCTGGTGAAAAGCAGCCTGTACATGCTGAATGTATCCTTTCTAATTGCTTGTGTTCACCTGTGGCTTTAAGTAGCATTGGGCACTGACAGAACACCTCAGATATATCTGAATACTATAGCATCTCATGCAGAAGTCTTTACTGTAAGTACTATAAGTCTCATTTAAATACTTTCTATCAAGCACACATATCGATGCAATTTGGGGTTCAGTATGTTAACCAAGGACACTGAGGCAATGTGGACTTGAGGAGCCAGGGATTGAACCGCTGGCCTTCCACTTGGTAGGTGACCCTGTTTTTAATACCTCTTTAAAACACTTGTGACTAGTTTTGTCTTAAAAGGCGCTTAAAAACTTTACTTACTTAGTAGATGAGCCGCTAGACCTCCTGAAAAAACAATAAACCTACCCATTGTGGAATAAACCCTTTCATCTCTTGAGGTACTGCCTATAAGTGAATCTGTTTTGGAGAAAAAATATTGTGTTTTTGCTCGTTTTGTCCTTAACGCTGGTGAATTTTAGGAAGGGCTGACCACAAACCATCTGAAGAAAGCAAAGCTTATGTTTTTCTACACTCGCTACCCAAGTTCACTTGTGCTGAAGATGTGTTTCCACGATGTACAGGTGAGAGACGGTTTACAAGTTGGATTCTTGCACGCGTTGTATTATCGTTCTTCTCACAGAATACAAAACATGTTACAATTTCTTTTACTTTGCATTTAAGCAACAGCGATGATGCTTTTCATTTTGGGAGAAAACTCCCAACCTGAAAACATACAAAGTCCTCTGTAACCTCTGGGCTTATTATTACATCTTTGTCAGCATCATAATCCACAAACAAAAGACATTATATCATTTACAGTGTGTTTAAAAAAAACAGAACACAGTAAAATCGTTTCATGGGTCATTTTATTTGCTTCACATGTTGCAGTGTGCACTGTAAAACATACAGATCAGAAAACAACATTCATCACCACATTTTACAAGCTCACTCACCTTTCTTTGTTCCTCAGTTCACGCGCTCCATCACCTCTCAGCTCATCAAGTGGTTCAGTAACTTCAGGGAGTTTTACTACATCCAGATGGAGAAGTTTGCTCGACACGCTCTCATCGAAGGAGTGGCAGACGTGAGGGGTCTGACTGTGGGGAGAGAATCAGAACTTTTCAGGGCTCTCAACAGGCACTACAACAAAGCTAGCGACTTCCAGGTAAGGAATAACTGAGGACTTGTTTCACTCTAACACACCGATTGCTTCCTAAAAGCGAGTCGTGAGTTGTCACTCGGGTATTTTTTAATTTATGGTCTCATTTTTGACCATGTATCATCCTTGTATTAAAACCACTGTACTGTCTCCACTGTATCTAAAGCTCCTCTTTTTTATCTCGCTGGTACAGCTTTCAGAAAAATAAAGGAACACGGCTTACAAAGATTCATTACATTATTTACCACTACTAATATTCTGTAGATGTTATGTAATAAAGCTGTAGAAACATAAACTAGCAACTGTCAATTATTATAATAGCACAGGCATTAGGCTATATTTTATGTTTTATTCTTTCTTTTTTTAACCCCTTAATGGCTACTGTATCATATTTAAAGCATAATGTTTTGAAAATACAAAATAAGTAGCATTTCTAAGCAATAAATTGGAAAATAGTTAAGTAAAATTATTTAAAGCAAATACGAAACAAAATTAATATTTAATTCAATTAAAAAAAAACACAATAAATACCCCAGTTTTGTTAAAAAAAAATAAAAACATTTTCTGCCAGTTATTTAATGTTTCAGGCTTCTAAGGCTTGAGCCAAATGTTTATTTAACCTTTCTAAAATGTGAACTGGACATGAAAATGTTACAAATCGCAGCACCCCTAAGAGTGAAACTGCAGCAAATATGCAATGATTAGAAACAGAAAAAGAAGAAGTGTGTTTTAAAATAAGAAGTTTCTCTACAGTGTGATTTAGCCCCATATGGAGAAGTCTTTTACAACTATGTATAGTACAAATATAGTGGGTTTTCTTTTATTGAACAGTTGACTGCAGCGAATGAAACCGGAGAAGAGAGTAAGATGTCAAGCGTTATGTTTCACTCGATTAACTTTAAGTTTGCAAAACTATAAACAACGTATTAATCTGGAACTCCTGATGAAGAGAAAAGAGAAACTGGCATAATTGAATCTTATTGTTTCTCCAAAAGTTATAACAAGCAGCATTAGCAACAAGAAGCAGATGTACTCAGACGGTCACGATGATTTAAATAAAATCTAAATCATCATGTGATTACCAGAGTTGTCATAGGCTTAGTTTAATTGTTTGAAAATGTTTAGTATTTATTTGTTTCAATGTTACCAAATGAACAGATAATAAAACTAAAAATATTTCCACTAGATTTTTTATTCGTTAGAACTTCCAAGATCTGAAATTGTTAGTTTTAATTTTTTCAAAAGTCTAGTTTTTATTTTAGTTAACTAAAATGTTTTTCATATCTAGCTTTAGTTTTTAATTTTGTTTTATGTAACTAGAATCAACTTGGTGATGACTTTAACTTAGGGTTGGGCGATATATAAAAATTTTCCAACCGACAATCATCAGTCCAATAATCGATGATGGGCGATATATTTGCCCATGTGCAGACTTTTTAATGTGTGGAGCTATGTAATCATGCGCTGACTGATTTGCGCATTTACAAAAAAGAATTAGTCCAAACATGGACAAACTAATTCCCAAAAAATATAAAGTCACCAATTTGGAATTCCTTTGGCTTTAAACCGGATGAAAGAGGTAAACCTAACAATGTAACCAAAGCAGTGTGCCGCTTGTGCAGACATATAGTGCGAGCAAAGTACTCAAACACAACTAACTTGCATCAGCATGTACGTGTCCATCATCGAAATGTTTTTTTCTGAGCCTAGGCTACTGCCTTTCTTTGTTTGTGTTATGAGTTTGAGTAAATAAATTGCTGCATTTGAGCACACTCTGAGGAGGATGCATTTGCTCGCAGATGAAAAAGGGTGCTGTTAAAACAGCGATATTTTATTCTGACTGCTTCTATTAGCTCCATCATTATTAACAAACTTACACATAAATAGATAAATCGCCCATGTAAAAACGATAGTGGATTCGCTCAATCGGCCAACCCTACAGTAACTTACTCATAACTTCTGTGCAAAGACAGTACATTTAAAAGTGAGTCACAGCTCTAACACAAGTATTTCTTCAAATTCCAAATTTGAACAGAGAAATTAAACCGATAAATTGTGCTTTAAGTGGGACAAGACAAACACTGATTTTACAGATTTGTTAATAAAAGGAGAAAAATGATCCATGGTTCTTCATTAGACCCACTTGCGCTAGCTGTGCAACTGGACTGAGTAAACCTGTAAAACAAATGACTGCCATTTGAATAGAAAGTAAAGTTTTTTTATGCACAATAATAATTTAGCATAGTCCATGTATGGTAAACACTAATTACACAACAAGTATTGCAATTCCATCTCACATATTAGAGTGTCAGCTGTTAGTGACATTTAAAGTACATCTTTAGTAATAAATACCTGGAAGAACAAAAACTGATGTTATACATACTTCCTAATGACTGTTCACCAATAAAACTTGAGTGTTGTTGCTAAAAAATAAATTTCTCCTGTGACAATAAGACTTTAAATATTCTTTAAATCCTCTTGGATGCACAAATATATTCTGAGTTTTTGCAAAATAAGATTTTTATCTTTGTGCATACAAAACGTTTTAAATGTTAAAAAAATATATCCATACCGAACCCCACCATTATCATAATCACACTGTACTCATTTGAAGTTTACCAAATGCATCAATTGCACTTCAGCATGAGTAGGTTTAAATAACATAACATTGTTTACCAGCTTCATTTTAGTCAAATTCAGCAATATTATGATTAAAATTTGTGTATGCACTTTTGTTATGTGACAGTAGTTTAAAACACTTAAAGGTTCACATTGCAAAATAAGAAAAGCTGAGAAGGGCACAGGTAGTTGTATACTCAATGGTTCAGTTTCCCAAACATGGATTAATCTTGATCCCAGACCATAAATCTTAGTTTGGGACAAGGCTGAATCAGTGTCAGGGAAACTTGCTAAAATAGTGTTTGTTCTTGATCACTTCACTTCCTTTAGTTTTGTGCTGAGTGTCTGTGCTAAGACCTGATTTGTGACTTACCTGAATTTGCTCTAAAATACAGTTTTATGCCAAATACACTTCACATGATCTGTCGAAGGCAGACTGAACAGAATGGTGGCAAAGGACTGACATTCCCTCGCTCCCCCTTTAAAAAAAATTCTTGTGTGGATTCACAGGTGCCTGAGAGATTCCTGGAAGTTGCTGAGATTACACTGAGAGAGTTTTACGTTGCCATTTCAATGGGCAAAGATCGTGATCCATCCTGGAAGAAAGCAATCTACAAGGTGATCTGTAAACTAGACACTGATGTACCAGCTGAATTCAAAAGTCATCACTCTGGATAAGAACCAGAAGACATCATGTGCCACAGTGACCGGTCACAATGTGGACTTACTCATTTCTTCATCTGGAATTTTTTTTTTTATTTAACAGAAAATATAAAAAAGATTGGTCATCTGAAATGTAGATTCTGCCATACTGATGGCAGTGGGGTGTATATATATATATATTCTTTCAATCACTGTCAATTTCATCATTGGATGGGTAGATTCTTTATTATATAGCAATAATACATATTTTGCATGATTAAAAATCTTTTATTGTTGACATGACGAGTCACAGATCACATTATGTTTTCTGTAATAGGCACAAAATAAATTCCAAACCAGGAATTTAAAAAAATCTTTAATATTGATTGAACAGAACTTACTGTACATAGAAACAAAATGACAAAAGTATATAGAAGAGAAACTATTTAAATTCTACAATTACAATGTCAGTGAACCAGTTAAAAAAAGTATTAGCATAAAAGAATAGTTTCTTTCTTTGTTTATACTTACTGCCTGGATCCATCCACTCATTTTCCACATGGCACACTTTAATCGATGGTCCAAAGCCAATTTAATCCTTCTTCGGAAGCGATTTGTCTGCTTGTAACCGTCGATCCTTGTTGTGTCCTTCAGTTATTCCAGGAACAGTGCCGGGATTCCAGATTAAATTAATTGTAAAAAATTCTGATGTTCTTGATTTTAACAACAAACAGGGACCGAAATAGCCAAAAGCAAATAGTTTTGGGAAACTATATATTTCACACTAAGAATTTTACTAGGTACAACTGTTTATCTGCTTATTAATGCAAATATCTAATCAGCTAATTGCCATGTAGAAATGGTCAAACAGACCTGCTAAAGTCAAAACTGAGCAGGAAAAAAGTTGATTTAAGGGACTTTAAATGTGGCATGTTTGTTGGTGCCAGCTGGGCTGGTCTGAGTATTACAGGAACTGCTGATCTACTGGGGTTTTTAGACATAACCGTCACTAGGGTTTATGAGGTAACCCCAAATAATCATGTGTCAAAACCAAGGAATGGAGAATAGCATCTCTGAGCACACAAAACATTGAACCTTGAAGCAGAATAGCTACAGCAGCAGAAGACCACATCGGGTCCTACTTCTTAAAGCTAAGAAAAGGAAACTGACGCTACATAGGCTCACCAAAATTAGACAGGAGAAGATTGGGAAAACTTTGCCTGGTCCAAGAAGCCTTGACTTCTGGTGTGAGATTGGGATGGTAGAGTTAGAAGTTGGAGTAAACAACGTGATAGACTCTTTGGGTACCTTTGGCCTTTTTTTCCCTATTAGTAGCTACTCGGATTGGCTTGGCAACTCGTTTTCCATTACAACCGAGTACCATCTAATGTGCGTAGGGTCATTATACCATTGCAGTTGAACGTTCTGTGATGTCATTTGTATACAACACGGAACGTCACAACAAAGGTGGACGTCGGGACCTGCAGTCAGTCTGTGGCTTTTCATTAGACTCTTCAGACTACGGTGTTGTTTCTGTGTAGCCAGTTCTCTTGTTGCTGGGTTTCCAAAAGGGTGGTTTTGATTTTCACGAAGGAGTTGTTCTCATGACCTATCAAGTGATACCCCAATTGGTGGCATGCAGTCTGTTGATGTCACATTTTCAGATCGTGAACCCGATTGGAACCCGGCCGAGTAGGTACTAAAAAAAGTTCCTGGTACCAGGAACTATGACTTAATGGAAAACCCTAACAACCATGTCAAGTTGACATGAGTAGGTACTAACGAAAAGGGACTATTAGAACTAAATGAGCATTGTTCATATGCCAGATATACCTGAGTATTGTTACTGACCTTGTCCTTCCCTTCATGACCACAGTGTACTCATTGTTTGATGGTGGCTAACGCACCATGTAAACAGCTCAAAGCATCTCACACTGATAATGTACATGACAAGTTTACAATACTAAAATGACCTCCACATTCACCAGATCTCAAAGAGCACCTTCAGAATGTGGTAGAATGGGAGATTCCACTATGAATGTGCAGCTGAAAAAAATGTGCAATAACTGAAGGCAAAAGAAAGCTCAACCCAGTACTAGCAACAGGGATGGTGTGGCTGGTGAGCTAAACATGGTACAGGTAATATCTTATTTTGACTTCGCTTATATTCATTTTTGCACCCAACTTTTGTTTTTTTAATAATAAAAAACACGAACAGGTAATTTTTAAACAGTGGTTTAATCACCTGAACGGCCAGTGCTCCCAGTATTTTTGTGCATGTGTCAATTACTATTTCATTTGAACCTATGACATCTAAGAACCCCAAACCCTGAGTGGACTAATTTTTCCGTTACAAAATGTTCTTCCATATTTGAACAATTTGTTTTTTTTTGGGTTTTTTTAAACAGACTTTAAAAATGATTTACTGTTATTTTTTTCCCATTTTTGTAGGGATGCACTGTAAACCATTTCAACAGATGCTGCCTACAATCTGTTTTTAAAATGGTCTTTAAATCATCAGCTGTTGTAAAGGGACGGCCAAAGTGTGAAAGCTTTTTATGAGAAAATGCAGTAGGTCAACTGATATACATGGTAATTTCTAACAAAAATACAATTTTACACAAAATATGTAGATCCTAATCCCCACCTGATAAATTCAGTAAGACTCAGAAAGTTTAGACTGTGTTTTTTATTGCAGCTTTTAAAACTATGGATGGACCAAGAAACAGTGCTACAGGTATACAGTACACGAATTAGGAAGAGTATAAAACGGCAAAAAAACCAAACGTAAGAATCATGAAAGGTTGCAAGACTAGACGTGGCAGAGAATTATAAACTACATATCGATTTGATTTATATCCAGAGAAATAAAAGCCTCTACTGTCTGTAATAATGAATGTAATAAGAAACAGATAACAGCTGGTGAAATCACCCTGATGAAAATTTCATCGCCAATAAGCTTCAGTGTTTTTCACATTCTGGACACCTGCAAAAAAGAAAAGCATGATATTGGTAATTTCACGGTTAAATTCCACTCTATTTATTATATATAGAGATTATTTGTTTTATGTGACAATTAGGACTGTATTAATACATGACATTTCATGTATTTTAAGGTGTTCTGTTAACTATTGTTCAATACAGAAGAAAATACTGTTCCCTGCATTCTCATATAAGTCATTCTTTGCAGTTTTAATCTGTATGCTTCCAAGCAAACTCGGTAAGATTACTTTGGCAATGGCAAGACGAGTCTTTTTTGGGAAAATGGCTGGCTGGTTAACCAAATAGTACAGATATAAAAAGAAGTTCTTTTAAAATTCTCATTTGAGTCATTAAAAATTCTGATTAAAATATTTTAAATTGTAGAATATTATGACTTAATAGCCACAAACAACATCTACAATTGTTCTAACAACCTGAACAATATGAATAGGAAACATACGAACCTTTCAATGAAACCAAAAAAAATGTAAGATTATCTTCTTAGAAATACTTGGTACGGTTGAGAGCTCTTTGTGCCAGCTGGCCACTCTCGTCTGTTATTTTCTCCCAGTCCGTTTGACCCACCACAAAACCGATGGCACGCTTTCGATCTGCATCCTTTTGCTCTTCAAGATCAGCCCATCGAACCTT
>VUQR01020091.1:11803-37631 GCA_015108515.1 Hemichromis elongatus
CTTTTCCCCCTTTTCCCCCCCCCCCCCAAAAAAAACTAGTAATATTTGTTTTATCATTGCGCCATAAAAAGATGATCTTTTTTATTCAAAGCATTAGTCTATAATGTGTCTTTTTAAGCTAAAGACAAATGAGGTCTTTATTTAAAATAACAATTTATTTGATTTACAATCACAACAGAAGCAACTTAAGGCGCTCTCCTAGTGTTCAACAGAAACAGCAGCCCATGTCTCACTACTAACTCATTCACTAACTGTTTCCTGTTGACATACTAACAACATAAATAGCGGTTTGTACTACATCTGATCAGATGTCAAGTCCTATTAAATAATTTTTCTCTCTCTACAAGCATAATCCATAAACTGGTTTATGGATGACAGTGTGCTCTAATGTACAAACAAGTAAAAGTTCCCTGGTTCAATGCTGAGAGGAGACACAAATCCCTTTGGGGGATTAAATTAAACATTAAGTATTACTCAATGTGGCAACCCACTCAAACTTTTTCAGAATAAATCCCTTCAGAGCACAAAACTGTACTTTCCTAAAGAATTATATGTAGATATAAAGCTTAAAAACCCATAAAAAAAGATTTTAAAATATTTTCATTTGCAGTATCCCCTATATGCAGTTTTAATAATTTTGAAGTTCGGCTGTTGGTTGGTCCTTAGTGGGATATAGAAACCAGTTGAAACTATGGTTGCTTTTCATCAGGAACAAAGCATCAGACAAGTAACTTAGCCAAGTCTACTAGTGACTCAATCAAAACGCAAAAGAATCACATCAAAGTTCACATTAGAAGCAAAAAACCAAAACAAGAACACAAAACAAACACAGATCTTCACACATCTCTCTACATCACAATTAAAATGCATTTTAATGATGCATAGGGCTCTATATGACAAAGGCAAATGAGTGGATCATCATAAAAAATAAAAAAAAGAAACCTACCAAGTTTAGCCTCAGATGTGTCCATCTCCCATTTGCTTTTTGGAATGTAGCCCTATATTACATAAAGAAACACTGCAATGGTTAAACGTCTGGGTGATACAGGGGGAATAGGGAAGGGTGGAGAAATTGGGGGAAGGGGGTTGGCTGAAAAGAGAGGAAACTGGTTTATCAGAGGTTAAAAGACATAAAAACAAGCACAAATGCAGGGTGAAACTGCAATACTTGGAAAAGACATACAGTAACTACTAACAATGGCATGCACAGAGTTTAATTTGTGTTATTGCAAGGTGAGACATACTGATGTGTTTACACTGAGTCTTTTGTTTTCTGTCACTGGCAAATGACAAAATGGACAACTGTGCTCTGGAGAACACAAACTTCACTTAACAAGAGTCAGAGTTTGCTAATGGTCATGTGGTTGGAACACATTTCACATGTAATTTTTTTCTAATCCTTCCAATTCCACACACACTAATAAACTTGTACCTACGTTTACAAAGAACAAAGGTTCTTCATTCCTAGATCGCAGTAGTGAAAAGCTTTAGTGTGTAGAGAGCTGTCATTAGCAAACATGAAAACAGCACGAATGAGGTTCCCTGCTATAACATCACTGTTTAGTTAGCTGCCCCTTTAAAAATAAATAAAAATAAATAAATAAATCAAATAAAAGGGATATTTGTGTAGCAACAGCAAATTGCTGGAACTACACAATTTAATTATTCATTTCAGGATTGTTTGTTAATCTCTGAAGGAGTCATTTCTGTTAGACTGCCCAATAGCACACATGTTAGTACCGTATATCACCTAAAAGAGATTGAGAGAGCATATTTTTACTGCTTAAATTTACAGATGAAAAGTGGTAAATTATTTGATGTAAGGCATCGGGAACTTTTAAATTAAACTTTGTTCAGATCATCTTCTCCAGCATGAGATTAAAGAACCTCAACATCAAAAGAGAAAAGTGGTTCATCAACTGTGTGTGCCATTTCATTTAATCTCCGAATTTTGAGGGTCCCGTGATCATGACGTGCATATTTAATGCATGTGTTGTCATTATAACTGACGGCAATGGCTTGATTTCTATATCAACCTTTTTGAAGGTCCTTTACTTTTAAGCAATTTCTTATCCTTTATTTATTCAGGTGAAAGTCTCATTGAGATTTAAATTCCATTTCCAAGAGAGAACTGGCCATCATGGCAGCAAAAGTTGCAACAAATACAACAATAAAAACTGATGTTGTCAACCTTGACCAACCATGTGTGTTATAAAAAACAAAGCATCAGAAAAAGTTCACGTAAGTTGTGAATACTGCATTTAATGATTGTATAAGGTATTTTTTAAAGTAGTTTTTCAACAACAAAAATTAAATGTGTCAAATCCATTATATACGTGTGGAGCTCACGCTGCAAATAAGTATTATAAAATCAGATTTATGTTTAATTCCACATAGCATATGCATGATAACATTAGCATGTAGGAATTTAACATGTGTGTTATTTATTGAAGACATTTGGTTGCTGGCTTGTTTGACTTTTTTTTCCCGTTTATCAGAGTGCACCTCGGCAAATCAACATCAACAAATGTGTTAAAACTAATATGTGTTAAACTATATGTTTTAAACTGCAAAGTTACAGGAACCAAAATCAATACCAGCACTCTGGTGCAGTTAAAATACTGCCTGAAAACCTCAGGTTTTTCTTTCACGACTTTTCTTTGTCACCATGAAACATTTGCATAATGCCTTTCTTGAAGCTTTTTTTTGTTTTGTTTTGTTTAGTTTTTTTTTGCATGCCTTTAAACAAAGAATAAGCATCAGATACTGAAAGTGTAATTTCTTAAAGGAATGTTTGTTCACTCTGAAATGCTGATTGTTGGCTTCCAAACTGAAGATTTAAGGAACCCAGAAGATTACTTTACTTTTGACAGAAATGCGAATACATGATGTTAGTGATAGGGCCACCAATATGGAATGCATTACCATCAGCTTTAACCGTATGGCCACAGACCAAATGTAACTGAAAAAAAGTGTTAATGCTACCTGAGCTGAGCTGGATTTATTTAATAATGCTGCTTCATTATACACGTTAACCATCATGTTCAAGTGATCACAGTCCAGGTACGTTTTGGAGATATGCAAAAATGTGCCAACAAAGGCAGGAAAACAGAAATGATCTAGCTTATTAGCTGGATGGGCAATTATTCTTCAAAGGGATCACATGTCAAACTGGGACTGATGTGGAGGGCCACACCAATAAACTGAACTCGATCTTATTTCTTTGACTTGTTATTGGTGCAGCCCTCCACAGGATTTCCATTTTCCCCCTTGGGAAAATTTGTTGCCCACCTCTGCTCCATAGGATACTTTTTATGATTTTACCCATTTGTAATCCACATTTTGGAAGAGTTCAGCGCTGAGGTCAGTACTAATATGACCATCAAGTGCATCCCTCCTAACACCAAACAATGTACAATAAGTAAAAAGGAGGTTGAAACCTGTTCTCTGTCTATGAACAGAGATATATAGAAAAATTATAACTGAGATCTGTTTTGATTTTTAGTTGCACATTGTTTACATATTATTATTATTACCTACTGAAGTCACTGAATTAATGCCATTTTAAAATGTAATTTCAAATATTTAAAATGCTGATAAAGTACTGCTTATATTGCCCTGCAGCAGCTACTGGATACTTTGTATACACTAATGCCAGCATAGATGAGAGGAAACGAAAGGAAAAGCAAACAAAAAAAAAATGTTGTTTTCTGTGAAAATGAATGAAAAACATGTTATATGCGATTGATTACCAACATCCTCGTGTATATGCACCTACCAGATCAAGTTTTTGATCACTGAAGACTTGTACAAATCCTTATATAATCTGAATATCTGATATAAATGCGTGGAGCCATTTCCATTTGCTTTTTTGCTATTTGAGTGCATTTTTTTTAAAAACAGGAGCATTTTGCTTTGAATGATTCTTGCAACATATTAACTTAAAGTATCTTTTTTTAAAAATCTTGCGACAGGACACTGTGAATGGCCCGTGCTGTGGGTTTTGAGGAAAAGCGAAAATGCAACTAGCACATTGATGGCTTTGGGATTAGTATCATTTTTAATAATGTGTTTGAGTTTTTTTTAATCACATGCCCATCATCACAAATATCACAGAAAAAAAAAAGAAAGTCGTGACAAATATACATTTTAAATAAACAAAAGGAAATATATTAGTAGTATATATTCCCTGTACAACATTAAATGAGATTAAATGTTTTTTAAAAGAAAAGAAAATAGCAAAGGCATTTTTCCATATGATGTGATGGTATTTGAACATGTCAGCTTTGCGCAGGATTTTTCCAGGGATACCCTGAAGTTGATTTGGCCTTTGCCTAATTGTAAGGTGTGTGTGTTTTTTTTGTTTTTTTTTAAACATTTCTGGTTAAAGTTAACATTTAACAAATAGTAAATAAGAGGGAAATTCATAAACCTCTGTTGAGCAAGCTAACATAGACACATTGCATTCACCATTTTAGAGTCAATTTGAGCTTATATGGATAGTTACCCCAAAAAAGCCTTTTTGTGAACTACAAAAGACCCTGGGGCTCGATGTCTTAAGGGTTGTCAATGTTTTTTGTTTTTTTTAAGGCACATTTGCTCAAATCAGTACGTGCATAAGAGACCAATCCAACAAGAGACAGAATTCCCAGCTTAGAAATCCAAAAGTAACTCCAAATTGGAGTATAAATTGCCCACAATTCTAGGAATAAACTGACAGCAGACGCAAGAACAGGAAATAAAATGAGCACTCAAGTTAACTGTAGCACCTTCAGTTAACCCTTGATGGCCCAAGTATCTCCAGTGATTGAAAATAAACATGATTAAAAGTTTCATCAGTGAATCACTAGTAAAAAGCACTTTCAGAGTATAAGAATGAGGTTAAGAACATCCATGCATCCTCTTATGCTTATCATTTTTGTCATCAACTATAGCTTCAAATACACATTAGCCTAATATTAGTTGTTACGTGATGATCTGATGTACTTGTTTCACTTATATAATTGACAGTGGTAGATATTCTTCTGTAAATGATGTCTTTTGTAATAATAATGCTTTGTGGCTGTTGTATAATGGTTGTGTACTTTGGGTATGGTTGATATCAGAACACTGTTGGCTTTGCCAATGTGTGAGTCATTGCAGGTCAGGTGTGGGCTTTGGGTGGAAGCTTATCAAATATTGTGTACATCTGGCTTTCTTATGAGCCAGCACCCAGCATTTGTAATGTGTGTAGAGTACATTTCATCTATATTTTGTTACATGATTAAACTTTCATAGCCAAATATATTTGTATGATTGAAACGGTATTTCTATGGCTTATTTTAAGGAAAACTACATTTCAAATACCATTCATACAAAATTTGTTTGGTACTGAGGGGGGTATCCACACTCCACACACATTAATCCTATAAGCTCTCCCAAATTGGACTAAATTCTATCAAGAGGACCACTGTCACCTGCATCTCAAGTTGCTTGAAAAAAAGAACAAGAGGGGGAAAAAACTACAGTAAAACACTTGCATATGGCATCTGTGTCACTTTCTCGTTCTACCAAAACGAACCTCACCTCAAAGCAAGGAACCTGTTATATAAATACCTAAAATTAAAAGATGCTTTTTTCCCCTCGTCCACTCTGCTCTAAAAATTTCTATCTAATACACATTGAAATGTCCATAAATCACAAGTTACAATATGTTATGAAAGCAGAGTTTGTAACAGGTTGAATTAATAAGGTTGTTAAATTGTTAATTGGGCTACAATCCAAAACTGAAGTTAGCTGGCTGCTTCCAGCTTTTTAAAGCAGTCTTTGATCTTTTCTTCTTGGACACCAGCAGCAGAATAAACACCACAGGGTTTTCCAAAGCAAGCGAGTTTACGTTTGTGCACAACAGTAGTAACTTCATTATCTTTTTATAGTAAATTATACTCAACATGAAGACCAGATGAGTCAGAATTTTGTATAATTCACTTTAGACAGGTGAGCTGTCACACATAGTTTGATCTCTGGGCAGTCTGTTAAATTTGATTAAAAACATTCCCATAGCTTCATCTTCCCTAATTTCACGATATAGAATGTAAGCATAAAATCTAAATTTAATATGTCAGTTCTACATAGTACACAACGCACCATGGCTCTCTTTATCAATGTTGTGTGTGTGTCTGAATGAGGCCCATTACGGTAAAAGTGATTATTTAACCTGGTACTGAAAAGGCTTTTTAAATGACCATCAGATATGGTCATACAATAGAATTTATTCAAAGTGCAGTGTGTTGGTGGTGTTTTTGAAGTTTGCATTCACATTTTTAAACAATGGGGGGGAAAAAACAATCTAAAAATATTAAACTACATTCTTGGCTAAAGCAAGGAAAAACAGTGAATTCAAGCTGCAGCTGTTTTATTCTTCTCAGACCAGGGCTTAAGTAAAAAACAATAAAAAATGTTTTGTTCATGCCAAATTACCTCTGAAGTTTAGATGTTTGACCTCCAAGCACGTATAAACAAAAATGGAAAGATCTTAATTTTACAGTGACACCTCTGATAATCAAACAAACATGGCGGCCCTTCAAAGTCGCCCAATTTGATTGAGTGTCAGAGCAGTTTCAGAACTGCAGTTTACATAGAGTTCAGCTTAAGGCAAGACGGTTAATCTTATCTATAACACTGGATTTTTTTAACTTGCTTCATATATGCTAGCATTACAACAACAACTACAATAGTGTCTGTTACTTTAATATTTTATAATTTAAGGAATATTTAGAATTTCTGTTTTCTTTATTCATTTAGTTATTTACATAGAGTAAAATCATGTCAGTGCCAATAAACTGAAGTCATATGCAAAAATTCTGTCATGTTTATAATTATGATGTATGTAGTCACAATACATATTAACTAATATTAACAATTTAGCAGGATAAATCTCTCATTATTCATTTCATAAAACTACCATAAGCCATAAAAAGTGCAAACAGAGCAAATAATAAATCAAAAACCAGTAAACAAAAAAATTAAAAAGTACCTAATTTTCCAAACTATAAGGCGCACTTAAAATCCTTTAATTTTCTCAAAAATCGTTAGTGCACCTTATAATCTGGTGCGCTTTATGTATGATTTCTGGTTGTCCTCATGTATATATTTTTATGGAAAAAATAAAAATGAATAAAAAAACCCTAATTTTTTTAAAGATATCTTTATGTAGTTAATAACATTGATTGTTTTAAGTGTTGCTGAATAAGCCATTTCCAACTCCAAACAGGATAGCTTTATTAGGGTACTTTATCGTGCTATCTAAAAGATATTTAACAAATGTCAGTCTTTTTACCCAACACTGCCCGTGCTATTTCAGAAAAACCAGCAAACCTAGACGGATTGTGGTCTGCACCTAAATCCAGACCTATTACTAGACTGATGGACTGTTTCTATTTTACTCTGTGGAGCTTTACTTGTATTTAAGTTAAGGACATTTAATGTATTCATCCTTTTCCTTTGTCTTTAATGCAGTCAGTTGATGTGCAGAGAAAAACAGACCAATCGCGTGCTTTCTAATTCATCCCAGGTGACGCTACTCAGCCAAGCAAACTGTTTATTCAGAGCGTGTGTAAAAACAGAAAAATTTACAAGGAGATGAGATGCATAAGGCTGAAGAGGTAAGTCAGAAAACTAGACAGAGAAAATAGGGGTTGAAGTGAGAAGGTTTACATGTGAAATGTAGTTAAGGAAGAAGAAGATTTTTTTCTTTTTTTATATTTATAATTGTAAACCTTATTTTACTTGAAATGAGAAAAGAACATTTTACTACTATTTTATTGCTAAAACTCCCTCCAGTTCATTGGGAAAACTAATATATGATGTTTAATATAATAAACATATATAAACATTGTTGATGTGTACTTTTTGTTTTATTTGACAGCCCTTTGTGGACTATATAACACTAACACAATTATTAGGCTACTATAAAATATAATGCATGTGGAACTTTATGACATATTTAAAGAAATGTTCTCAACTGGACCTCCTTAAATTGTAATTAAACACCTCTGCACTATATGAACAAAAGACTTACTGAATAATCCTATGGGTTGTTTTTCTTTCTCTCTCACTGAGGAAAAAACTCAACTCTGCTAATATTACCAAGCTACAGGTAAGAACATTTATGTAGAGCTAGATGCTCTCCATAACAAGCCACTTAATTTGATATTGTATGAAACACGTTTGGGAACATTTAGACTTTTGTATTGTGTTTGGTACAGCTTTAAAGGTTTAAATAAACAGTGTGGAGAAGTTTCATTTCACTCTTGTAGATACAAAAAAGAAAAAGTCTATAACTCCAGTTTGCCCAGGCTGGAAAATCTTTACAGCTATGAGTCAATCAGTTGCCTCTTTTAAAAATATAATAATAATATAATAATAATGTAACTCACCTTCACTGTATTTTAAAAGGCATTGTTGACCTTAGGTTTAAAATCTGGCAGCACAGTGGTCACTCGTGATATAGCAGTTCACTTCTTGCAGCTTCGCTGTGTCAAGTATTTTTATTCTGCAATTTTGCATTCTGTTTTTTTTTCTTCTTTACACTGCATTGTGTTCTGCATCATGATTGGCAGTAGATCACTGTCAATCAGTCTTGTGACACGTCTCCTGTCCAGGACAGAATGCATTCAGCGTGTCAGATCTAAATACATTTTTGATCGCTAGCAGTGTGACTCTGAAGTGCTGTACTGTATGTTTGTAAGTTTTCTCCCCAACAAACACAACAATGTTGATAAAACATTTTGCACCATCAAAGTCAACCGCGGGTGTCTTTGGTTTCATTCTATAATACTGGAATTTTTTTTCTACGACGGTTTGAACTTGAGAGTGTTTAAACAAGAGAGAAAAGTGTGAAAACATTCATGACTGTCTGAGAAAAGTGTATAAAGCCTGTAGTGAGGGGTTTAACAGCCTTAAAACAGCTATAATAATTGTAAAAAATAAAGTTGGCTACTTTCACCTATCTTGGGTTATTTTTTGAAGGTAACTCCTGCAATAAACGAGGGACCACTGTAACAGCATACAAAATAAAAGCGAGCGGTAAGGACTAAAAACATTTTGCACAATGAGAAATTTTTTATAGTATTTTGCTACATTGTGATTTGTTTAGACAAAAGTGTTCATTAAAAATAAAAGGAAACCAAAAATGAGCAGATGGGTCTGGTTTAACTAGAATCATGACATTGAAGTGGGACAGTTCCTCATAAGGTATCAACCATTTAAAGCCATTTTTGTAATCCCTGACATTGAGGTGAGCATGAAAATTATTTTGAACTAAGTCAGTCGTGGACACCTGAGCGAATGCTAAGAAAATAAATAAAACCAAAACACTAAAAGGGGTACTTTCCTCCTTTAGTTAAAGTACTTCTTCAGCTATACATATCATATATACGTTTTAGTCTTGGTTCTATTTCCCCTGTTCTTCTGTGAGCTTCACTGTAGAGCACCAGCCTAATTATTTTGAATAAACCCGACAGTTTCCATGAATTTCACCTGTTTCGCTTTTAATTTGAGACATAAAACTCACATCTTTGATACAAGAAATGGCAAGATAACGCAAATGACTAGTGTAAAAATTACTGAATGAGCCTTGTATGGAAGATGGGAAAATAAATAGTGGATATGAATCGAAGAACTACGCATTTATAAAGTGAACCTTTAATGTCCTACCAGATCACTCTCTTCTTCCTCTTCTCTCTTGGGTTCCTTGGGCTCGTCATCGGGATTGAAGTCTTCCATTTCAACCTAAAAAAATAAAAATAAAACAAGCATGTGTTGTTTACCTCAATTAGCAACAAACATCTGTCATTTTTCTGACTTTTTTCCAAGACCGAAAAACTTCACCTCCTCTATAGCAGCATCCTGCAGCAGGGACCGGACATCCAAGCGCACCATGTGACGTGGTGAAGATTCCCAGTTGTTAGACATCTGTACACAGAATATATCATTGAGAAGTGTATGCTGCATCTATAAATTTAGTAGATGTTACCCTTTTTGCCGTCCAAACACATATCTCTGTATTTGAGATCAGCTAAGTGATCTTATAGACCTTCATTATATCCTTAAGCGTGCGCCCATGGACATTCCGCTTTGCACAAGTCTGAGTGTCTGCAGTGATTTCAGCCAAATACACCTTGAAACGAGAGAAACAAATCCTTTTTAGCACAGGGCAGACTGGAGTTTTTTCTGGCTCTGTCATTAATATAACTCACCTCAAAGCCTTTAGTTTTAGCTGCACTCCAGAACTGATCAAAATGTTTAACCCTGTCATTAATAGTATCTAAAATGATGAAGGGGAAAAAGCCATCATCCAAGGTTTTCTTAAACGTTTTAAGCATGCTGCTCCTGTAAGTATCCTCCATCTCCGGCTCATACTCGTACTCCATAACCTGCAAGACATGTTTTTCTGCATTACATCGTGCATGATTTTTGCTTTAGTACATGTTCTATGCAATTTATCTTTCAGACTTACCTTGGTTTTGACCCTCTTCCCAGTGTCTGGGTCCTTCTCAACTTTCTCAACCTCTGTCATGAAATAATCATCTAAAACAAGAACTCGGGGAGGTGCACCGCCACATTCAACCTCTTTGTCCTTAACATTGTCAACCAGACAGAAAAGAGTATTTAAGATTTAGTGTAATTTATTATGATGAAACCCAATGACACATAAAGACAGTCTATAAATAAGGGTCCTATTGTTTGTGCACTTATTCTAAAATTCAGTTAGCTTACAATCAAATTACATAATCCTTTAATTTGCTAGGAGGACTCAACTCACCCGTATGAGCTTTGCAACATGGGTTTTTCCACTTCCTGGAAGCCCCCTCATGATTATGACAATCTGTTTAAATAGAGAACTTAAATGAGTGCTGCTCATTTAAAGAGTGGGGTATTGATGCATGAATTAAGACTGCAGTGGTAGTTGGTACCCTTTCAGGGCGAGACAATCTTCCAGGTAGTTTAAGGATATCGTCGATATTCTTTATTTCTGGCTTCTTCTCAACACGTAGGGGAGGCTGTGGAGGGGGTGGAGGTGGAATTGGTGGTGCAGTGGGGGGGCCTCTGTCTTCCGGATAACTTCTTCTGTCCACTATAGGACAAAATTGTCAATTTAAAAAATTCTTAAACTTATAGTTTTTATTTCATATTTACTTTACTAATTTACAGTGAGTTACTTCATGTTCAACTTACTGTAAGGTGATGGGCTATGGCTGTAACGTTCAGGCCCAGTACGCTCAAGTATAGCACGCTCATATGGAGGTCTATCATAACCTGGCCTCCCATAATGTTCATCTGGATCACGGCTGTCACTTCGCTCCCTGTCTCGAACATCCCGGTCCCTCTCCCTGTATCCGGAGCGTAGAGAAGACGCCAGTGGAGATCTACAGAGAATGCGAGCATTATAAGTTTCATTTCATCAACAGAACTTCACATTTCAGACTAGCACGAAGGCACAGTGAAGACTTATCACAGTGTATGACACAATGTGATATAGTACCTTTCATCATTCATGGCCTGAGTGCTTTAATCAAAAAAAATAGACAAATAAAAAACAATATTATACATGTAAAGAAGCAGCACACTATTCCATAGGTAGGAAAAAATACTGTCACTAACAGTGAAGAAACTTCTTACCTGTCATCTCTCTCTCTCAGGGGGTAGCGGTCCCTGTCAAATCTTTCTGCCTTCTCTCTGTATAATTCCCTCTCTCTGCTGTACTCCCGGCGGTCCATGTAAGGGTCTGATCGTCTTTCGTAATATGGGTCTCTGCCGTAAGGATCTCTGAGACCAAGTGGTTCTAGGAGAATCAAGTAGTTAATAACGTTTTGTTAGAAAAATCCAAAAGAAAAGTCATTTTAAGTATAAAAATATATATATATTTAAAAAGGGTTGCGCTGTTAGTAATAGATGAAAGCCAAAGTGCAGGATTTTAGTTAACTTGTCTATTGATGCATTACACATGTGTATAGCAGCCAGCTGGCTTGTTTCTACTACTGTTCATATTTTACAAAACACTATATTTCAATACATTTGAATCAAATCAAAGGCTCTGCTGGTGTTTAGCTACACATTTTAGACGGTCAGATCACTGCATCCATTGTGTCCATGATCATGTATTCTAGAGGAGGCTGTAAAACTTTGTGAAAGGAGTGTGACACGAGTCAATAAGACAGTGAAGCTCACTTCTGTCCAGTGTCAGCGACACTGGATATACCGAACTTTTCTGTTGGTAAGCACTGCTGGTTTTGCTGCTGTCAGATGCTTTTTTTTAGCCAGCGTTACTGAAACTTTCACTGAAGTGGATTTAATGCCATTAACAACTTGGACACCGGCAATGTGAGAATCGAGTCAACCTATTTATCAAAGGAAAAGCCTGATTTTTACGACACAAAAGCCTGACATTAGCTGGCAAAATGTTTGCTTGTAACCAGCTTTTGTTGTTTAGCACGCACCCAAGCTAATGCCAATGGTGGAAGTGAGAAAAAAATTGTTTTGTATGTTTTCCTCTGAATTTGTTTACTGCTGAATAAACTGTGTTTGGGTCACACAGGATTAGTGGATCCTGATCGGTGCTGCCAGCAATTTTCTGTGATCCCACATTGAGACAACAGGAAAATTAAGACTATTGAGTAAATCGCCCAATCTCACATTTTACACAACTGAAACCTACCCTTCTCATAGCCCCGGTCAGATGGCACTGGGTCAGGCCTCAACACAATCCTCTCACCATAAGAGATCCGCTCAACAGTGGTTCCAGGGTCTAAAATATCAAGTGCTCATCAGTATAAATCCACAGCATCATTTGGAAAGAAACAAAAAGGTACTACGCGTTCCTCATACCATGACCATGACCATAATCAACTGTCTTTGGAATAACCGGCATTGCAGGTGCAGTAGAGAATGATGGCTGATAATGTGTGGCAGTAGATTTTATATCGAGAGGCCCAGATTCAGCTGCAGTTGTCTGAGTTGTTGCAGACATGCCCTGGAAACATATTTGATATTAGAATGATCTAATAGTAAAATTAAAAGAAAATGGAGGAAAAATATTATAGATGTACCAAGTTAATTATCTTGGTCCTTTTACGTCAATGCAGTCACACCACATAGACTAAAATAATAAAAGTTGATGTACCTTCAGAACATTCCTGACTTCTGGTGGAATCTCTAAACCAAGAAGACCAGCAGGCAGATCTGGCAGAACATTAGTTTGGGCAGGCTTGGATTCACTACCAGAGGTTTTACCCTCCTGCAATTCCCTGTGAAGCCGAAAGGAATTATTAATTTAAAACAGATTATTTACCATAAATTAAAACAGAAATGAATGTGTCAAATTACAGAGCTTCAACAAAAAACAAAGCAAACACGTTTTTTTCAACCTAAGAAAAATAAATCATTGTAAATCACATGGCTAGATGCTGGTTTTTGTTTGCCTAATCAATAGTAAATGTTTAGAATTTACCTTATTAGTTTAAGCTCTTGAGCAGCTTTCAAGATGATCTCATGTTGGCGTTGGGAAAGGGCAAGTACATTTGCTCCACCGGCTGCTTCAACTGAGGTCTCAGGCAGGTTTGTGACAGGTGCAGCTGCAGGTGGAGGTATATGCAAAGGAATTTCTTCTCCTTGTTCCTCATAGCGAGGTCTACGATCTTCATATTCTGTTGGATACCCTCTCTCTGGCAGTGGAGGACGTCTAGAAGGCCTATCCCAGTCCGAAGGAGGTGGGTAAGGTGGCTCGTCCCTGTATTCACGAATTCTGAGTTCTCCTCTCCCCCGCTCAAGTTCATCATATTGATATGGGTGACCTCTTTCTCTTTCCTCTTGCCAATGAGGTTCTCTGAATGGCTCTGATGGTGCCTTGCGGGGGGGATAGTCCCTCTCTGGGAGAGCATGTTCTCTGTTCCACTCAGACTCATGATACCTGGCATCACGACGATAGTCATCAGGACGAATGTCTGGTTGTGGCCGACAGTGATACCCATCTTCCCCATGATCATAATCTACAGCATAACTCTCTTTATAACCTTCTTCATAATCCTCATGTGTTGGACCTGGCCGCCACATGCCCCTTCCTATTCCCCGACCCATAGGTCTCCTCCTCAGTCCTTCCCTATCTAGTATCTCATGTGGAGGTGGTGGAGGACCTCTGCCAGGTGGTGGCTGCCAATCCAATTCTCCCTCCGTTCCCTCATCGTACACTGGCTCCTCCAAATGATCTATCATTTCATGAGGTGGTGGTGGCACACGACGCCTGCCTCGTCCTACATCAGGATGCATCGGATGGCTCGGGGGTTCATGTCCATGGTACATGGGGTGCCTTGATGGATCCATATTGGAATCATCAGATTCCATTCCGTGGCCTAATGGCTCGTGATCAATTGGCCCATGTGGTGGGAAAGGGGGGCGGCCTCGTCCTTGAGGCATGAAACCAGGGTGACCACGTGGAGGACGACCCCGACCAGGAGGAAATGGAGGTCTCATTCCTCTCATTGGTGGTCTCCTTTCAATCCAGTAAGGGTCTTCATCCTCTAAGTACTCATTTGATTCAGCTTCTTCCCAGTGTCTTTCCATTGGTTCTTCCCTTCCCATAGGTGGTCCTCCTCTTCCCATGGGTAATCCTCTTCCCATAGGTGGACCTCCTCTGGCCATGGGTGGTCCACCTCTACCCATTGGTGGTCCACCTCTACCCATTGGTGGTCCACCTCTACCCATTGGTGGCCCTCCCCTACCCATTGGTGGTCCTCCTCGACCCATAGGAGGACCTCCCCGACCCATAGGAGGACCTCCCCGACCCATAGGGGGTCCACCTCTACCCATGGGAGGACCACCTCTTCCCATGGGAGGACCACCTCTTCCCATGGGAAGACCACCTCTTCCCATGGGAAGACCACCTCTAGGCATTGGGGGCCGTCCTCTCATCATTGGAGGGCCACCTCTACCCATGTGGGGTACTCCTATCGGCTCTTGATAATACTCTTCCTCTGTGAAGTGATGTTCTTCTGGCATCCACATTTCTTCTGGGGGCATTTCTGATTCCTCACCATCAAACTGTTCATGTGAAGGATCTTGCCAGTAGTATTCTTCTTGCATACCCACATTTTCTTCAGGGGGCATGTAATCATAAGGCATTTCTCCAATCTCCTCCCCAATTGGTACAGTGTTTGGTCCCTTAAACTCTCCACTGCTCCTCTGCCCACGTCCTCGTCCGCGCACCTGGCTAGGCACTGGGGGCTGGCCTCGTCCTCGACCAGGGGGAGGCTTTGGAGGATCTAGTCTTGACTGGTTTTGAACAGAACCTTTTGGCTCTGGTTGGATTCCTGAGGAGTTTGGAATCTGTGGCGGTTTGCTGTTTGCCAATGGTCCATCTGGTTTGTGAGAATTTTGTGTTGTAGTGTTTGATGTAACAGCAGAACTAGTATTTACAGATGGCTTACTATTAACAAGTTCAGGTTTTTCACCTTTGTCAAAAGTACCATTGCCATCTGAATCCTCAGGTTTTTTGTCCGTTTGTATTGTCTGAGGAATTGGGTCATTCTGAACAAAAAAACCCTCAGTTCCAAGTAAGTTATCATCTGTCATATCTTCAGAAGTTCTCTTATCATCTGATTTCAATTTATCTTTTTCATTTTCAGATAGCGGTTTATCAGCCAATTTTTCTGGAGTCTTGGAATCTAGAGTGGAAGCTTGCAGAGTGACTGGTTCTGTCTTAGGTTGCATTCCTTGCTGCTGTTTTTCTTGAAGAATTGGTGGACATTCTAGACGAGGTGAAGGGCCAGTGAGCCTTGTGGAATCAAACCTAGGTGGCTGCCCAAATCGAGGCTGGTCAAATCTGGGTGGTCCATCAAACCGTTGCCGTTGTTGATCAAATCTAGGTGGACCATCAAACCGGTGCCTAGGTTGGTCAAATCGAGGGGGACCATCAAAACGGTTCTGTGGTTGGTCAAACCTTGGAGGACCATCAAAGCGTTGTTGTGGGTGGTCAAATCGCGGAGGCCCATCAAATCTCTGTTGTGGTTGGTCAAACTTCGGAGGTCCATCAAATCGCTGATGTGGTTGTTCAAATCTGGGGTTGTTTACCCTTGGAAATAAAAGAAAAAAACAAAAACATGAAAAATAATAATAATTACAATTAAATATGAAACCATTTTTTATAAAGATGTGCTTTTAAAAGACCAAATGTATAATTGAGCAAAACATAGTAACACATACTAATAAAACCAATAACAACTTACTGTGGACCTCTGACATTGTTGAAACTTGGTGGCTGGACAACTGGGGGAACTGGGGGTCGGACTCCTACGCCACTAGGGGTACTTCCTCGAACTGAGGGCACAGCAGGTGATTCTGAATGTGTTACAAAGCCAGTAGGCTGTGGACCTTGAAGTCTTGGACCAACAGCTACAGAAGTCTGCTGCATACCGGAGTTTACTGACTGCTGCAAAGGCATGTCTTGTGCAGGGTACTGGCCATACTGTCCCATCATTCCACTATTATATTGGCTTGAAGTAAATGGTACCATGGCAGTGAGAGTAGCCACTCTTTCTTGAAGATGGGCATTGGTTGCATTCATCTGCTCCTTCCACTGTTTCCACTGATGCTCATAATCCTGAAGTTGGTCTTTATGAGGATAGCTCTGGAATTGCTCATACCACAGGGTGAAGGAGTGATTCCAGTCTTGGAATAGAGGTGTGAACTGTTGCTGTTGCATTTCATAGTGCCTCAGTTGCACTTCTGCAGACATTGACTGCAAAAGAGAATTTATTGATGATTTATTGCTTAATTTTGCATGCAGATAGTTCCACATAGATACTGGAATGGAAAAAAGTTAGTGTTTATCCTCCAGCTTCACTGTGGTTATACTTATGCTAACATAACTGTGTCGCTAGCGATTGCATAGCACATCATTATATACCAGCTAGTCCAACTTCAGTAACCCTACAAACATCACTGCTGTGTAGTTTTCTGTCTTCATTTATGTTGGAAGTGATAGCAGAGCGTTATGTTTGATTGTTTTCATAAATCTCTCAGTCAGAACATGGTATATCATGTTTAGATGGAAACTAGGTAGCTAACTTCCTGCTAACTTCTAACTCCGTTAAATTTAATCAATTCTGTCTTCATGGATGTCTGGATGTTAAACCTAATTGTTACACCTGGTTAATCAGCAATGCTGACCTTTTTATTAAAGATAAAATAATTTAGACAGTTTTTCTGTTTTGCTGCAGTGTTCGTCTGACTTTGGGACCTGAAGCAGACGGAGTTTTTAATTGTGCGTTATAGTGCGAAAAATACAGTATACAGAAGAAAATAATATATCGCGATATGTATCGTTACCGCGTGTGCTTCAAATTATACCGTGATATGGATTTTTTCCCATATCGCCCAGCCCTAGACAGAATTGAGCTATTCTTTATTTCTAAACTAATTAACATGGTAAAAGGTTGGTGTGGAAGCACAACACAATATCTAACAAACTATTAATGAAAACAGATCATCTTTAGGCTGCAAATATAAAATAAATTCCATGTGATATTCAGAAAGCATTAGTAGCAGTTTTTTACATAACAAAGCCTGGATATTCACTATATCAGAGGTGGATGATAACACATGAGCTTTTCCATGGTGAAGACAAAAAACAAAACATCCACAAAAAACAGCCAAGTGTAGCACAATCTGCAACAGGTAAGCATATTATTTTACATGTCACAAAGAAAAGACTTTAAAACAGTAAATACAGAGGGTTTAAGACCAGGTTCCCAACTACTCATCAGCATTAAGATTGAGAATGACTGAACTTGCCAAAAAACTAAAAGCCAGACGAATGCAGAATTATCAGCAGAAAGCACAAAGGAAGCTGATAACAGGTCATGATTCAAAGCATAACATCACCTACCAAACACAGTGGAAGCAATATGATACATGGGCATACTTCAAATAGCAATGGCTCACTGTGTGTTTAGGGATGATGTGACAGTAAAATCCCATTGACTTCAGACATGTATAAGGATATGATGGGCGCTCAGATTAAGCCAACTGTAACAAAGGTCTTGAACTCCAAGAGTTTTCCCCCAATACTATCTCTAGAGTTTAAGAGAATGGTCCAAAAGTGCATAGGAGGACTCATGGAACCCATGTCATTGTTTAAATATTTCCAGATGCAACTGTATATATGTATAGAGAACAAAGTAATTACTCAGACATTACACATGAAACTGAAAACTCATTAGCCATCAAGAAGCCATAAGCCATTTACCTACCTGTAGGTTTGCAGGCTGTTGAATGAGGCGTTGGTATTGCTCCAGAATCTGCTGAAGCTTCTCATGTTGTTGCATGAGAGCCTGATATTGTAAACCGGCTCTCTGTTGTTGAACCTGTTGCCACTGTGCTGCTGCAGCCTGTAACTGCTGAAGGCGAGCAGCTTCCTCTGGGTCTTTTGGTACTTCAGGCTTTGAACAGAAACAAGCAAAAATTATAGCAAAGTATATCAATGTGACTCACAAAGAATTTCTCTGATAAAACTGTATGTAGTTTGTAATGAAGAGAACGAAATTACTTTGCGATGAATGCAAGACAATATTGAGAACAAAAACAATTTTCAGTAAGAGTGCCTTAAAATATTGGACCTTGGATGAGTACTATTACTGGGGAAGAGCCATTATAAACACTGTTACAATGACAATAGGAAGTATGAATTAAAGTGGTTGGGTCCTGCACAATTAAGCCACTTAATTCATATCATGGCATAACACAAACATTGGGATACACTGACCCGCTACTTCATTAGGTATGCCTGTTTACCTGGTTGTTAATGCAGTTTCTAAGTTTGTAATTAGCAATTAAATTAAACACTATTCATTTCAGTATGAAGTCATGGTCAAGACGACCTGCTGAAGTTTGAACTGAGCATCAGAGTGGGCAAGAAAGGTGATTTAAGTGACTCTAAATCATGCATGGTGTTGATGCCTGATAGGCTGGTCCAAGTATTTCAGAAACTTCTGATCTACTTGGATTTTCTTTTTTCTAGGGTTTGCAGAGAATGGTCCTAAAAAGAGAAATGATCTAGTAAGTGATATTTTTTTTTGAAGGTGCGTTGTTGGTGCAAGAGGACAAAGAATAATGGTCTGATTTCTTCAAGCTAATGAGAAAGAAACAGTAACTCAATTAACCACTTGTTCTTCCAAAATATGCAGATGAGCATCTCCAAATGCACAATACATCAAATCTTTAGGCAGCTAGACTATGGAAGGAAAAGACATGACAACACGTTCACTGTACTCAAATGACCTCAACACTCACCAAATCTCAATCCAATAAAGCACCTTTGGGACAACAAGG
The DNA here is from genome assembly GCA_015108515.1 of Hemichromis elongatus. Taxonomy (NCBI): domain Eukaryota; kingdom Metazoa; phylum Chordata; class Actinopteri; order Cichliformes; family Cichlidae; genus Hemichromis; species Hemichromis elongatus. The sequence goes on from VUQR01020091.1 coordinate 31,166, forward strand.
ATGCGCAGCCAACAAATAAACAGCATCTGTGTGATCCCATTATGTTCATATAGACCAATATCTCAAAGGAATGTTTCCAGAATTTTGTTTAAGCTATCACATGATGAAGTAAGGCCATTCTGAAGGAAAAATAGGGTCCAGCCCAGTACTAAAAAGGTGTACCTAATGAAGTATCCAGTGAGCACATCTATGAACACTACAATAATGGCAGAATGGGTAGTGTGACTTACTGTGTCTGTAAATGTAGGTGATTTTCCTACATTTTCACTCTGTAAAATCTATGTAAACAATATAAACAATGTTTAGATCTTTGAGCACACAGCAACTTCTAATTCACAAAGAGCGAGGCATGCTGTTAAAACATTTAAAATGTATTTTAAAACTTATGCAATATTTTAATAGTATGTCCTATCGCAAATTATATAAAAAATAATCAAACTGGGAAACTATTTATTGTTTATCCCTTATATATTACCCACAATGCACGTCATTTTTTTCACTGGAAGCCTTGACTTGCTAGCCTCAAGCAGATATCAGGATAATCCTACAGAGATATTTTGGTTAAGCTAACTTTTAGAGTTAAGCTCTATCGAACACTGATCTCACAAATTTTAACCGATTTTGAATTTCATTGTGGCAAACTATTACTAACTATTAAGACATTAATGTGCAAATTGATGGTGTTCACGGTATACACATCTCTCCAATGGTGTAGGGATTCTTACCCTTACTTCATCTGGTAGTGGAGGTGGTGTTGGAGGTTCTTCTTTAGGTGGTGGTGGTGGTGGTGTGCTTTTTGGTGGTTCTATTGGAGGGGGCGGAGGAACTGTTTTGCCTGGGGGTGGTGGCAGGGTGAAAGAAACATCTCCATCTCTCTGGTTCTGTTTAGCTCTCTCTTGCTTCAGTTTCTGCAGATTCTGAAGATGCTGTTTGTACCACAGCTGCTGCTGCTCCTTGCAAAAACAATTACAAGTTCAGGACATTTTCACACAATAATTTTTGGACAATTTCAGGAGAATTAGGTCTGAAGATTTTCTAACAGTTTTCATTCTTTTTTCAGTAAATTACTTGCTTCTAATATGTTCACACTACTGGAAATACCATGTGTGTTTTCTGTGAGCAAAGTACCTGGGAGTACATGAGAATATCACCTACATTACTCTCCTATCAATCATCCCATAGTCTATTTTTTAAGTATCTGTCAGGTGAAGGATCTAATAGTCACCAGTCTGTCTGCATTCTCACGTGTTTTTCTTCTGAAGCTAGTGTACAAAAACAGCTTCAGATGAACAACTAAGGAAATTGGTGTATGTGCTTGGGTGATGAGTCTACAGTCTACATAAAATTCTAACAAATCAAACATGCAGAGCTAAGCAGCTGAATGCAGCTTCTAGTATTACATGCAAAAACTCAAACACCTTACAACTTAAGGAATTTCAACTGCAAAATTGTTAAAGCTGTGCACAATTATCTGTAACACACAAGTTATGTGTGTTCATCTCAAAAGGTTCACTAAGCCACGTGCTATTAACTTTCCCTCTACTTGGTTAGGGCCAGAAACCAAAAATTTCCTGTCATTAGTGTGTTTACTTCTATATAGTTGACAACAGCGACAGTCTTACCCTAATGTGTATAATTTTTTGTCCATAATCTCCAAAATATATGCCAGATGTACCTTTTCGTAAGATCACACTACACATTAGGCTGCATAAAACAAACTTTTCTCTATGGCCACAATCCATGACTTCCCTATTCAACGTTGAAGTGTTTATCCTCTGGTGCTACACTGTTTACTTTTGTTAAATACCATAGTTTAAAAAACAAAAACCAAGGAGTAGGATTTCTTTATGTTGTACCTTGTTAAGTTAATAGTAATATGCTACACTTGTCTTAAATTTATACTTGAGATTAAAAAAGTTCAGGATATTTACTTCGTGGCATCGTTAAGAATCGGCTGGCTTAACAGTAAAATATACAATTAGGATCCAAGCTTTCCTAGCTGGAAATTACATTGTAACAATATGGATCTATTGTACTCTTCGCTAGCTTGGATGGTTGTTGAATGGTGTTTTCCTGTTAAATAATACAATTTAAGTTTTTCATGCCTCCTTGTCTGTTATTTACTAATTTAGTGCAAATTATGAGCACTTCAACACTAAAAGCCATTACCTGCAAAGGTAAGGATTTCTCGTCTTCTGCCATGGGGGCCTCGCTAGGTATGGGAGGACCGCTGTTCTCCAGTGGCTTTGATGGCTGCGGCTCTGGAGGGGGAGGCACAGGCTGGGTATCGGTGGGATGCGGTTGCGAAGGAAGCGGAGGAGGCTGCTGTTGACCCTGTTTAGGAGCAGGGGGTACTCTCGTCGCCGAAGTCTCTTCTGGTTTAAAGTAGGACTGAGCGCCAGCGCCGCTGTCTACATGTGCAGGTCCTTCCGGACGCCACAACGGCCCCATGTACCCAGCAGTGTGTCCAACGCCGTATGCAGGAGCAGGGGTACTGGCATTGCTGCCGTGTTGTAATACAGACTGGAGCTGTTTCTGGTGAAGCATCTGAAGCTGCTGCATCTGCTGGAGGTGTTGCTCCTGCAAGCTGGAGAACAACGAGCCGCTGGAGGAGGCCTCGAAACCGCCGAATCCGGGAGCCTGGACGGTGTGGCTGCCAGCCAGTGGCTTACGGGGCCCAGGTCCTCCATAGTTTTGGGACTGAGGTGCACCGTAATTTCCCCAGGAGGGATACATCGTTAAAAACAAAGCAGCACACGGCCTTTGTGGAGGCACATACAGTCTAGCCTAGAGCGGCTTCCAAAGCTAACAGCTAACGTCGACCTCCGTTTTTTTAAACAAAACGACGGCTACATATTAATTTCCCAACTGTGCACCAACACATTAAATAAAGATATTATCACAGATTAAATAACAGCTATCCTGTATAGGATATGATTTAACGTTGTGAAACTATATTAGAAAAATGTTCATACGGTTTTGCAATTGAGCGACCGACATTAGACGACACACTGCTGATGACGGAAACACATCACACATTAGATGACGACATCCGGTCAAGCGCTGAACGTTATGTATGGTCTAGATTTTATCTACAGTATATACATTTTTAACTTAACAATGCATTCGATTTTTGTCTTCTGTTTGATCTGTAAATAGTTTTTAATTTCTTTTTTTAATGTATCTGTATCAATATTGCCCATCATATCAAAAGGTTTTTAGTCAAAGCATTTGTTGCTGATATCTACCAAGTCAAGCTTTTGTACCATAATAGAGAAACAGGTTATTATTAATGATGCAAAACACACAATGAAATATATAAATAAATGAATGAAAGGCGTCAACTTTGTTTCTGATCATTTGCTGAGTTTTCATGGCTTCTCGGAAAACATACTTTGCAGCTTTTTTGTATTATTACCACAAGAGGGAGACATTTACAAGCACATTCCAGCGTTACCAAAATAAAACAAAAAACGTTTCGTACAAACAAAGAAAAATTATTATTATTATTATTATTATTATTATTATTATTATTATTATTATTATTATTGCAACAAATTTGAGCACTTAAAGATTTTGGACTGAAAGGTCACATAATGCAAATTGTGAAAGCCATCACTAAATAAAAAAGATGAACAAATAAGAATTATTCACAGCAAGGTTTTATTACATTGTACTGAGTAAAAGATTGTGTATGAGAGGATATGAACAATACTTTATTTATTATTAATATTATCCTGGAATGTAAGTTAGATATATTCATCCATTTACCCATGTGTGTGTCCACAGACTGTATGTACCGTCTATGTGTGTTCATATAGTCCCGTAAGTTTTATCCATTCACTTTGAAACCAACTGTGGGAGTTCAGGCTGTGTTTGAAGTGGGTTTAGCAGCGTACAGGATGAGATCTGTGGTAGGTAAAAGACCAGTGACTTTAGGTTGCCCTTGAGGTCTGATACACATAAGAGTATTTTTTTCTTAAGAATACCAGTAAATCTGTATTAATTTTGACCAGAACCACTTAAAAAGAATCGTTAAAGCGGATTAATCAAGCTGGTCCTGTTTAATGTCTCCCGTTAATTAGTTTGTCAGCAGTGTTTTAATATCGCCTAATGACTTCATATTTCACTGATGACATTCAAGGGGTGTTAAAAGAGGGGAAATGGCCCATTCAGGATTCAGTTCTTTCACTTAAGACGCCCTCGATGAATAAGACAAGGTCGTGGAGGCCTAGCCTTTAGGGAGAGATACATTATCAGGGGATGGGGGTGGGAGAAATCCCATAGAGGAAGTTCTCTCCCCTCTAAAACAGCATGACGGGCACAATGTGATACAGTTCTGTCTTAGGACAATACACTGCACAGGGGATTCATGATAGAGCTTAGGGCAGCCACACTGTATTGGATGGCAGGATAACCCCACAGTGCACAATAATGGTGACACTAGGAACCAATGCTTTTGGATGGGAGAAATGACACTTATTGTTTTATATATTTTATTTATGTTGAAAGCTGGGTTGAAACTATATCATTTAAATATTTATCAATTCTTAGACATGTAAAGAAAAACACCAGTGAGAAGTTACCCCCTTTTCAATCATCAGCAGTTTATAAAGCTTTCTAAGCAAGAACAAAGAAATCAGAAATCGTAAAGTTGTAGCTCACAGTATTGAGGACACGGCATTTTCTCTGAGATGAAAATCCTATGTTAAACAAAATGCTCAATGGAGGCTAATGGATCCCAAACAAGTCCATGCACTGCTTCCAAAATGCTTTGTTTGACAAATCAATTTTCCCATAACCCGGTGAGGAGAAAAGTGATGTGGATTGATCGCCCCCCCTGACTTTGTTTCCAGAATATTGTTTGATGGCTGGATAGATTAATTGGTATGACATTTGAAAGCCTTCTCTTGACTGTCAGCATCCGAGCCTCTATACGGCGATCGAACCTCTGTCTAATTGTCTCCTCTATAATACCTCAATTCACAAATTAGAGATGGTGCCTCTATAAACTATTCCCCATGTAAGGCCCAAACAACATCACACTGCTCAAGCAGACACTGGTGTGAATAGGAGTGATGTTGTGGGCTGATAAGATAGAGTGCATTAAAGGGCATCACCCAAACTGCTGTGCCAGCACATCTTTCCCTCGGCACAGAAGATCCGAAATATACAAATCAGATCCCAGCAGCAAGTTAACAGACTCTGGACTCAACAGTTTGTCACAGCTCACACTATCTGAATCTTTATTATTTTTCTCATTTAAATAAGGACTATTAAAGTATAGAATTAAAGGGCAAATTATGCACATCACTGACCTTGTAGTATAAGCATGCAGTTCTCTGATGCATGGCCGTGTTTTTGGGAGGTAAAACTCAGAATTTTAAGCTTTACAGCTGAACCATGTCCATTCATACAACACTAATGTAATTAAGTAATAAATAAACCAAGGGTGTCAAACTCCTAAGAAGTTTAACTACATGCTGAATCCTTCACGTCTTCGTAAAAGAAATAATAAGTGCAATTTAAAGAGCACGTCTCAGTTTTGCTACATGATAAAGAAATTCTGCTGTAGTTAATGGACGAAATCTGTCAGCATAACTATTTGGGCTTAAATTTTAAGAATAAATGTGCAAAATTGCAGTAAAAACTTCTGGTAGCTCATTGCCCAGACTGTCATGTAATTGTTAAAGAAGATTTTTGCTATTTTTTATTTGATCAATTCATTTTCCCCCCCCTTTTTTCTGTGGACTCACTATAAAAAATAAACTCTGTTGTAGATAGTGAAAAAAACATGAACTTTAGTGTTATTTAAATCTATGCCTTCCTTCACATTTTCCACAGCTGTGTGTGGACCAGATTAGAATCTTTGGTGAGCCAATTCTGGCCACTGGGTGATCAGTTTGACACCCCTGATATAAACAAATAAATGACAAAAAAAAAATTCCTGCTTTTTTACTATTTACTGTAGAAATTTCTGTTTTGTGTTTTACAGAATGTTTTACGTAATTTTGCACATATATTTATTTGCGCCTTCACATTTCTTTCATCTACAACAATACAGATCTTTTAGAAAAACTAAGATGCACCATTAAACTGCACGTCTTATTCTTATATTAAGTAATTGCAGGGATTTTAAAAGCGGAGTTGAATGCCTGCAGTGACAGAATGGCAGGTTTTACTGGTCGGGCCCATATAAGATCAAATAGGTTGCATGTGGCACATGATGTAAAGTGAGTTTGACTTTCCTGGTGTAAATGATGAAACAGTATTTGATGAACTCAAATTGTCAACTGTCACATTGTCATTATGGTATTAATGGATAGAAGAGTTGTTTTTCACGTCAAAATGTTAAATTAAACATCAGATAATATGATTTTGTCCTCTTACAGCATCAAAGTAAAGAAGAAAATATACAGTATATAGTGCTTTTGGGGGGGGGGGGGGGGGGGAAGGTTTCTGGGTG
>VUQR01020091.1:37651-68422 GCA_015108515.1 Hemichromis elongatus
GTGAAGGTTTACGCTGACTTTTGGGACATTATAGGGAATATTAAGTGTTATTTTGATTATTTTCCACTAAAGTATTTCACAAAACAGTGTGACTATCTGCTCAGCTGTGTTGCATGCTCTGCTACATGTGCTGAAGAGGCCACTCAGTAAAACTGTGAGGATCCATTTCTAAATTACCCCAAGCAACAACCTGCTCTCAAAAAAATATTTATGCCCAAAATGTTGACGTTAAGTAATCTGATTACCGGTACATAAAAATGTTACAAGTACAATGGCGTACAATGTAAAATACTGAATATGGTCAAATGCAGGTTACTTGATTGGTAGTTGTATGTTCAGTTTTTACCAATCACACTTTCCTTAATGTTAATCATGTGAATAAGTAAATCTTTCAATTTAAACGTTTCATTTGCATTTTATTCAGAATTATCGCTTCATATTTATCAGAGTGCATCTGCAGATGCTTATAAACCTATGATAGTCTAATATCTGCAGATAATAATGTGTTGGCCTGGCTTTAGTATACAGTAATAATAATGGCATTATTTACAGTAATTCTTACTTATACTAATTAATGAGGCATTATAACAGCGTCATTTACATTAGTTACAGCATATACAGCAGTTTAAATTACAGCAGAAAGTCAGAATTAGTTGTTTTCCGCCCACTGTAATCTCTGATACTATTATGTTATGAAAAGAAAGGAGACAGGCTGGTTTACACTCCCAAAAGCACCAATAATCTGCTAGTTCTCTGAAGAAAAGCAACATGTTTCACTAAATCAGATCTGTCGTCAGTGGGATGCCTGCCCACGACATTTTATCACCTTTTATTTTTCATTCAGAATGACTAATTGCCCGACTTGACTTCAATTTTATGGGCTGGGCTCCTCACAGAACAAGCTGCTCAGACGCCCTCCTCCCTTCACCAGCTCGCCCCTCCCTATCACCCCAACACACCCACTTGCCTTTGAAAAAGTGTAATTGAATGAGTTTACGTCGTCAAATTGATTAATCATATTAATTTGTACTTATTAGTGGGATGGTTGAAAGCGATGACAATTAGATTAATGAAATTAGTTAATTCTTCCTACCCACGCCACACTCCCAACTATGACGAAAGAGGGGAAAAAGGCATACAAAGGCAGACTGTTATGACAAAATTGGCAATCAAGATTTGGCTGCTAATTGAATGTCTGGTTTTTTATTAATGATGAGCTTTATAAGAAGACCTTGAGAAGAGAATATTAATTGATTAATCAAAGTCCACCAAATTATGCAGGGAGTACACAAAGCAGAGGTCTGACGAGGCCCCCACCACCATCTCCACCACATTAGATTTAGAAGAATGTGCTGTAGTTACTTTCGCCGGAACATACCTTTTTGATAAACTGACAACTGAGTTTCTAGCTGCTGCTTACATCGGCTCATGTAATTTACTTATAATCTATTTGCCTAAATATTTCAGAGTTATTTAAAACTTGATTTTGCATCCATATTAAGCTTATATTTTCCATCATCAGCCCATTGCTTTAAAGACAGAAGTCTTTATTTTTGCATTGCAATAAAATGGGAACCTCCCCAGACTTTACTGTAAAGCATCACAGTTGCCTGATCACAGATCAGTTCTGCAGGGACCCGTACGTCCCAGCGGGACCACAGCCAGACATTCGTCATACCTGCTTGCCTGTGGTGGAAAAACAAAATATATGTAAATATAAGTAAACGGAGTGTGAGATCCCTCAAGCCGATAGAGTGCTTTGAATTTCATTAAGCAACAAGCTGTCCGCCTGTTATAAACGATACCGGTGAAAAAGAAGTGATTGTTGGATATGATAAAGGTGAAATGCAATAGTTTATGCCACCATGAATCTGATTGTTACACTCACACTATTAGAACGGCTGATAAGAGCATTTATGACTATTTGCTTTGTGTCAAAAAGGGAAGTGGGCTGTTTGATTAATACAAGCAGCTGGTTGCTTCCAGGTCCTGCAAGAATGTGTAGATGCATATAACTTACAGAGGCAGTAATGGGCTGGTTTATATACTAAAACACATGTGAGATAAGCAGAATTATGACTAGCACATTGTGCATTTACAAAGTGCTTTGCTTGATATGCATGCTGTGTAAATGTGGGTGAGTAATGTCTTTGTTTTCACTAAAGAAATATGTGCTTAAATGACAAGATGCTATCTGCTAATGTGGTCTGTATAAAAGTGCAGGAATGGTTGCTTTTCACATTTAAAAAACATATAAATCTTGCTCACACGTATGCAGGCAGAATGGATTGCACCATGTTTTCACCCATTCAATCAACATATCGGGTCACTTAGCTTTAGCTTATATCCTCAGTGTTTTCCTTTATATGGAGGGATTACTTGATAGTAAAGGAGGCTGTGCGAATTCATAAATGAAATAGTAAAGGTTGTGTGGCTTAGCAGACCCCACTGGAGGTTATATCAGCTCACATAACACAACCCCAGGGTTCAGATTTTGTCATTAAGTCTACAAGTCTAACATTGTTTAATTTAAGGTTAAAACACAGAAAGACAATAAATCTACATGGCTGAGAAGCCGGACCTGAGGAAACGTCAGCATTTTTACTTGATCCGTGATCCCTTGTTCATCCTCAGCGGTAGCATGAAAGAATCTACCAATCGACCACTCAAACATCTGCAGGTTTCATGATCCTGATGTCCCACTGAGAAGATCTAAAATCTGTCCTGAAACTACAGATGACAGCCATCAATGTTAGACTTGATCAAATGCTACTGCACTAGTCAGAGGCCATCAGTGGTCAAGGCACCCTCGTTGGCAGGATCTATTGTCTCTGTTTACACAGTCCATCCTCTTTAAACTGTGCTATCGATCTTGGCCTAGGTCATGGAGGTTTGGCATCAGGGTAGTGAGGTGGTAGAGGGGTTGGATGGAGGAAGAGTGCGAGTGAGAGAGTAGGGACAGAGAAGGGAAGAAGAGAATAAGGACAAAGAGGAAGACGCTTCCCCTGGGTGTTTCCTGTGCCAGTTTTCTCTTATTTAGCATTTGACCCTGGTCTTGGCTTTACAGCTCAATGCAGCAGCCTCGTGTTCAGCATATAGTCAATGCCTGCCAATACTTTGAATGAAGACTCGCCACTGCTTGCAACAAAACCTTAAAAATACTTTAAAAAAGAAAACGTTTTTCATCTGAGGCTTGAGGTGTGGGGATGTCTTTTCCTCCCAGGTCAATATTTGAGTGAAAGGTGATGAAATTCAGTCATCTTTGTTTTTCACAATAAGGAAGGGCTTTTGTATCTCCAAATGTGTTATTTAGTTACAAGATTTTATTGGTGAGGTCTGTTGCTGTTGCTGTTTTACTCCACACTTCAGTCCATTAGCAGCATCGCTGCCAGAGCCGGGCCGATAAACCATCTGGCCAGGCTCCTGAAACAGATAGCAGCATCTTAATGGAGTGAAAAAGTAAAAGCAATTAATGTCACATTAGCACATCACTAATAAGGCCTGACCCTCAGTATGCTGCAGAGGGAATAATTGGTTTGTTCACAGTGGGCCTAACAACCGTGTTGAAGCTGATGCTGAGTCTTGAAAACGAATTCCACACACCACTTCTAGCAGACTTGATGGACTGACAGGGCTTTGGTACTTGTTAACACTTTATAATATGGCCCATGACTAAGGGTGTAATTCCCCTGTAAATACATAAAATTAAAATGCATTTTATTTGAAAATACAATGTAATTACATTGTATTTTCAATGCCTGCCAATACCTATGCCTGCCAGTGCCTACCTTTAAGTATTTGTCAGTACATATAATTATATGTACTGACAAATACTTAAAGGTAGGCACACTAGAATATGGGGGTAACAAGTCTATTTTTTACAGGAAACAAATAGTAGTAATAGTATTCTTAAAAACTGCATATGTTATTTTAAGTACTGCACAATTTCCTGGTAAATAAGTGGAAAGAGAGACAACATTTTCTCATCTTACACCGTGAGCATGCTGTACTTTTTTGGGCGAGGGCCACAATATGAAGTGGCTTACATTGGCCAATATCTTGAAATTTTACAGGAAAGAAGACACACATTATACTGTAAGTAATGTGTAAGTAAGAATTCTTACTTACACATTACTTAAATTTACTCACAGTGTAAGTTTTTCTTTATTGCCTGACCTAAAACAGGGGGATTACACCCTTAGTCTTGGGCCAAATTTTAAACTGTTACCTTCTACTCGAGCTTTCAAACCACGTTATACAACATGCCACATTCACACAAGGACTTTTTCCTGTTTCCATGTGCTATCTATCTAAAATTCAGAAGCAACTCAGGGTTCAGTATCTTGCCCAAGGACACTTTGGCATGCAGACTGGAGTACCCAGGGATCAAGGCCCCAACTATATGATTAGTGGATGATGTGGTGATGTGTAGTGTCGCTGTTATTTACAATATGATTTAAAACAGTAGTGATTGAGTTTTTGGTTATGCAATTGCTTGTCTGATTTTAATGACTATTAATGTCTCATTGAGTTTTATTTTGGGTTTAACTAAACTAGATCTAGGTCTTGTGGTTGTCTGTTTGTTGTGCCGCAGCACTTAATCTTCACTGAAACTTTTTTCAGTGAAAAGACAAAATAAATAAATAAGAATAAAAATCAGCATCCACAGTTTCATACAGAACGAAACTGTGAAATTTACAATAGATGTTGGTCCTTTTTCTTTAACAAACTGTGTACAACAAACTGTAATCCCACACATTGTTACCATGACCTCCCTCACTTTCAGCTCCTGTCTTTGAACTGTAATTCAAACTTCACGCGGTGGCGGCAGCTGGCCTCATCTCAAGAGCTTTCCCCAAACAAAACACGTCCTTTCTGGCTTGAATGGGATTGGGAGGGTTTAAGATTTGGCTTAATTGTTGTCTTTTCTGGTGTTTAATTATAAAAACACCAAAGCACTGTCATTGCTGCCGTCTAATTCCACCATGTTCCGCTAATTATGCTGTGTTAATGTAGGCTTTTCTGTTACGGCGTCACACTCATTAACTTAGCGGTGACACTGCCCTTAATTGGATAAGAGGCCATTAACTCACTTTTCTTTGATTAAAACGATCGCCTGCTTTGAAGCATCAACCTAGAGAGCATGAAACAGCAGCTTTCTTTCTGAAAGACTTTAAAAAGTTTGGCATCTGTCAAATCTCTGAATATTTCCTCATTAAAAAAATATTTTCACTGGAATTGTACATACCTGCAAAGCATTATGGCCCCATGCATGGGGTGTCACTTGCTGCAGAGCATGTGATCGTTGCAGATACAACCACTCCTTACAGGTTTAATAAGGATCAGTCTAGAAAGAGAAGCTCTGCAGACCTCCAAAATGTCAGACACTGCAGTATCATCGCTCACAGCAAATGGGCTTCTTCCTCCAATTTCCACCTTTGTTTCTTTTTTGTTGTGATCCCCTGGGATCTTGTGCACAGCAGTAATGCTTTTAACTCTCCTGATGTAGAATACAAGACAAGAGGAGCAACAAGCTGATCTGGATTTCTTCTCTCAGGGCAGTTTTACAGAAGCCCACTAAATGTATGTAGAATATTAACTAATATTAACCGACAACAACCCAGCATTTTGCTGCTGGCTGCCATTTTTAAGCAGCTCACAGTTAATATCAAGCAGACCTCCATTTAACATAAGGCCCGGTAAAGACAAAAAGCAGGATGAGAGTGGCGTTGCTTTCCAATCTTCCATACTCCTGTTCCCATACCCACACATGCCCTCAATTACCCTATGAGCACCGCATGTGCAACATCATTAATAAGATCCACTAATAATGGTGGCGAGCTCCATTGGCCGTGAGTGAGATTTGACTAATTACTGTAATTGTATTGGAGTCATGCTCATTAAATATGAAAATTGTGTTCTGTGAAATGAATGGGGTTTCATGATCACTCTTGTATGGACAGGCGAGAAATAAATTAGAGAACCGGTTCCTGTTGCACAATTAACCACAGTGCAGACAGCTACCTGCCACACCCCCGGTCTGGAAATATAATGTGTATGTGTGATTGTGATTGTGTGTAATGTGTGTACATTTACCATTACTTGTTGCTAAGATTCTTTTTAATACATACTATATGCATGACCTGCTTCCTTATGAAATGAGGAGATGTTAATAATTCACAGAGCATATAATTGCAATTGTAATGTTTTTCTCAGACGTTTCTCAGCTGGATGATAACTTATGTTTTTTGTTTTTTTTTCACTTAATTTTGATATTAGTTTTTATCAAGTGCATTCCCTGTTCTGGTATAATTATGCTATATAAATGTTAAACATGACACTTAAACAGAGTAATTAGCTGTGAATTTTATAAATATAAAAAATATTCTGCTGTAATTATGCTCTCAACACATTGAGACCATTATCACCAACTAAGCAGGCATTTTGTGTCCATTTTGAAACACATAAATACATATACCTTGAGCAAAATACCCCCATCCCGCCCCCAAAAAACACCAAAAAAATTCTTATAAGGCTTTCAGCTAAAACAACAAGCTATGTTTCCAGGTGGTTGCCAGGCAAAATGATTGTATCAGAATATATCATGGCTGACTGAAATTTTGTGGATATAAATGAGATGTTATAGTGGTGACATAAAATATGGTGCTGCACAGAAATAATGCTAAAACAGGTCATTTTAGTTACTTTAGTAGTTTGTTAGGCGGTTGCTGGGCAACATGATAAAATCATAGCATCTGCTATAGATAACAACCAGCAAGGGACTACGATGTACCTGTAGAAAAGGAAATATAATGTTAAAGTTTGAACAAGGGGTTTGCTTTTGCCTGTCACCTTTTCATATGGAAAGTGGGATGTTGTCAGTGCTTGTAATGCAGATGTGTTACACGTATGGAGGCCGTGATATTGTAGCCATAATGTATTCAGTGAAAGAACACTTTGTTCTTTCAGTAATAAAACCCCCAAAACCCAAAAAACAACTTTACAGCTGAGACATTCTAATCTGTGGATGACAAATGATATCTTTCAGTTGATGATAGTTAATATTAAACCCCCTTTAAGAAGCAGGGCAGTGGCTGCAGTTTGCTTGGAGATGGTTGTGTTGAGCTCTGCTAAATCACTCAGAGGAAAAACTCCGTTTCTGTTATAAATATCTTTGCATTTTCTCTATAATGTGCTTATTACTGGTAACCAGGTTATCTTGTGTGACATATCATTTCATGCATCTAAAATATATCAACACTTGGTGGTGGAGTCATGTGGGGGTGCTCTTTCTTTCCACTTGGCCCCTAAAAATTAGAGAACCTGAACCACACTTGTTTTACTTTAATCACAGATGTTGTAATATTAATTGCCTGGCCAAGATCAACATGTGCACAAGCATAAACTGCTAAATTCCCTCTTGCTTCAGAAACATACGACCCATAAGCAATTAGTGAACAATTTCCACTATGACAACAACAACCCTCTCTTCCCCTCATAAAACAGGATGTGCTGGTGACTCTTTACAGTAACTTTATTTCTTTCCACCGTCTCTTGGGATTTAAACGGCTGTCAGAACTCCAGATCCTAGATGACGGTACATGGGAGTGGCTACATCCCCGGGGAGCGGAGCTTTTTTTTTTCTCCCTCCTTGTTTCTGTGCGCTCAAGCTGCTTGAGAAATCTTGCAATGCAAATGTGGTGCTTACCTTTACCGCCCAGTAACAAAACTGTGTTACAGTTAGAGGCTTCAGTGAAAGCCCCGATTTTGTCTGAGGAGATATAGAGGTGAGGAGAGGCGGGTAAACAAAGCATAATGTGGAGGTCAAATGCTAATGAGAGCTCCATTTGTTACGTCTGGCTCTCTCCAAAGGCAAAGCAACAACGTGAGAGGCACCCAGACATAATAAATCATCCGAATAAATAATAAACGTCAGAGAAGATTCAGAGAAGACACCACGATATTCATTGTGGCTCTTGGAATGAATTCACAGCCAAGTCCTGATTTCTCTCATGTGGCCTTATTTAAATTGTCCCATTTTAAGCTGCATGTACTTGAGACAGCATGATGCTTACAGGTCCATTTTCAGGCCTAACACACTGCCATATAATTTCCATCTGCTCACTGGTTAATAGGGTAAGACCAGTGAGAACCGCATTATGAATTGTAACTTGCTTTAGCAGAGATAGAGGCCGTGAGAGTTGAACAGATGCAGTGCCATGCGGGGCTTGCAGCTGTTGCGAGGCCTTAGAAAACCCACAGCTGTCCCCCTCTCTGTCTGAGTCCTTAAGTAAAAGGAGCCTGCGAGACAGATGTGACTGATGAGGCGATGAAAAATCCAAAGAACAGGTGGAGTAACACAGGTAGTACAGTGCACATGTATAATGTGCATCTAATTCTTTCTGTCTACACTCGTGTCTCATGTCAATCAGTTACTGTGGCTACCCATAGATGGCGCTCAACTCATTTTGAAAACCACCGGCCTTCCTTGGGGCTGTCCATCACAAAGTGCCACAGACTGCATGGTGTCGGGGATGAGCTGCAGAGAAATGCACCCTTACCTGTCCTTGAGCGGGGGGTGGATAAAAAAGAGTAGATTCAGCATGTATGTACAATGTAGCCAGGAGCCATAAATCATGACCTTCTTCAATTTACACAGGGAGCATATTGATGGTTTCCTATCTCCTTCACTCACTTTCACCCAGTTACATTGTCTAAGACAACACCGCTCTGAGTAACTGTGACTGACACTTTACAGCCTATTCTCAGTGGACTCTCACCTCAGTCGATGAATAATCTTCACGAGGCAAAGGAAGGAGTCCGGGTGCCCGACCGTGGAGCTGAAGCATGTGTTGGTGGTACATGGTTGCACTAAGAGTGTGATTAAAGATTTCATGAAAGGCCTAAGCAACAAGACTGGTTGATAAACAAACTATAGTGCGATATTGTCAGTGCCCCTTGCTAAGTAACTACAGACCGCCCTAACAACTTGTGGTGACTTAAGAAGAAGAAAACAGGGTTTGCATGATGGAAAGTCACTGTAAGGACAGTGGGCCGTGACCTAATTCCCTTCTACATGATATGAAAAAAAGATCTGCAAATTCATAAGACATTTTCTGTAGCTTGTTTTACTTTACGTGAAGTTTTTTTTTTTAAATCAGTCTTTTGACACCTACACATAAAGATTCTGCACATATAAAAGTCTGCTGATATAGAATGCAGAGCAAGCTACAAGTTAATACACAGTTATGATTTGCAGCAATAATATGGAGTGGCGAGTGCAGCTTATGCCAGCATAATAAATAAAAAATGAAAAAGTGACAAGCCCATTTATCTGTTTAATTCAATCTTCTGTTGAGACATCTTTTCGTTGGACATCATAGCTGATTTTGTTTAGAGGAATGCTTTGTGGCAGGCTGATTAAACACAGACTTACCCCCCACCCCACTCCACCCCACCCCCAGCCCAACTCCCATATTGGCTGAAGTTGAAAGCCCAGTAAATGAAATGACTTCCACAGGATTGCACCACAAAGGAAGAGAGTGCGTCAGATGTGCATTCAGCCGGCGTCGTACCCAATGCAAGGTCAAAAGGGACAGCGTGTAGACTGTTAACCAACTGACAGTTGGGGGCAGGAGGATGCCGTTACACCCCGAGGCACCGTCTTGCTAAATATCCAAGCACGCATAGACACATACACACGTGTAGACGTTCAACTGGTCTTCCAGGCATCGTTTCTGACTGCACATAAACTACCAATTTTACTGCTTTAAAACCTACCTAAGGAATAATTATTAAGTTTGATTCAAATTTCATTTTATATATTAAGCACAGACTGCAACTATAATGTCAGTGGGTTGTGCAAATAAAAATTTATAAATGGGGATAGCGCAATAAAACTCATTGTTGCTCATTTTGTAGATGTGGTCGACTCTTCGCTTTAACAAAGGATGTTACTGTTGCTCCAGAGAGGCAACTTTGTTACAGAAGACACCTGAAAACTTTATAAAGTGCCGGGTGACAATTTGCAAAAAAAAAAAGAAAAAAAAGAATTTATAAACCAAAACAAGCTTACATTGTCAGTAAAAAACACTGAGGACCAAAACTAAGCATAGCTAGCCAATAAAAATCATGTGCAGCTGTTACATAAACCATGTGATTTTATTGTCACTGTACATTCAGTGCACTGTTAGATTTGACTCACTCCAAAAAAAAAAAAAAAAGAAAAAAAGCATATATTTACACATGAATACAGTGGGCATGAACACAACAAACAAAACACAAGAAAATGCCACACAATATTATCCAGTGAAACCCAGCTGTGGTTGCTTCACACTTCCAGGGTTTTCCCTCTGTCTTCCTAGGACTGTGTGTGCATAGTTATCCTGTCCTTTCCCAAACATAACTGTATAATTAAAATGAACCAAAGCTCTCTTTTATCTTGATTCATACATTACAAATGCTAACATATTGCTTTTGAGAAGGGGAGGGTTAAACCTCTTGGGTAATCACATGTCTGTGGTACATACACCTAGCAGGGTCCTTTATACACCGTGGACCAGAACGGCCAGGGAGGTTCCTCCGTGTTTTATGTAAATCTCGTCATCTCAGCGTGCACGGAGATAAGGTAAAGTCCGCAAATGGAACAGCGAATAAGCAGCTTTCTCCTCCGAGGAATGTGCTCCCCAACCGCCGTAAGTTCATCTACATTTTTTTAATACCCAGCCAGTGATGTCACTTTATTTCTGTGCCACTGATTCCCAGGAGGAACCCATGGCCCGCTTCCAAACCCAGTGTAATTTTCAAAAAATATGAATTGAGGTATAGGGTCTAGACGACTTTACTCGCTATACGTCCTGCTGTGCCGATAATCAAAATCGATGCTAACGCAGTGTGTGTGTGTGTGTGTGTTTCGGCATTGAGATACACAAAGACACAGAAAAAACAAAACAGAAAATAAGACAATATCTCACCAGTGACTTACTTAAATAATTACCCACTGACTCAGTACAGTGACTTGTATTATACAGATTTTCAGTGGGCTCTAAATTTTGTTGCTAATCCAACATGAAAAACTTCCTAAATTGGCAAATCAAAGGATCATAGTTATAATAACGAACAGCAGTCGTAGTATAGTGAAATATGCACATAATACATTTGTACAGCATGTCCACAATGTAAACAAAGAACAAATAAATGTCAGTCTGATGCTCCACAACACAAGGAACATAGGGTGGCCATATTTGCCTTGCATAGCCCAGTGATCGCTCTGTTACGAAACTATTACAGAGACCCATGAAATCGTCTTTGTAAAGGTTTAGACAAACCCTTCCCACCATCAACCAAAGTAAAACGTCTCTCGTCCCCAAGGTAGAGCCAAAGCAGAAATTTAATTGCTCCATTTCTACAGAGAATTTCAGCTTAGGAGACAATTAGAGTTAATTGGATGTAGTAGAACCGTTTTAGAAGTCTGGAAATAAATTAAGCATTTTCTTTTATTTTCTTATATTAATTTGGGAGGGGGGGGGGGTGGAAGTTGGGAAACAATTAATCTTTTATCAAGTCTTCAAAGAGCACGGAGGAGGTGTGTAAATGAACTCTGATCAGGAGGGAGGGTCAGTTTCCTGTTTTGGTCGAGCTGGATTGCAGCCATTTTCAGGAACACTCTCCTTAAATTAGTACAAATAAAAACGGAAAACAAAAAAAAAAAAAATCCCTTCACTTTTTAGAGTTGTTTTATCTCAGAGTGAGACTTCACAGAACTAATGATCGATCAGTGCCTGTATTGACCGAACAAAAGAAGATTAAAGATTTCCAGCATGTTTTGCTGTTACGTTTAGAGGATGCAGAGCAGAACGAAGGTATGCTCACCATTAATATACTGCGCAAGATCTGTTTTTATGGGGAAGCAGCAGTCAAGTCTGCCCAGCACTGCAGCTTTTATTACGTGTATTAAAAAGACAATAATGCTTTGGTTTGCTACTGTACAGAGGTGATGAATCCCTCTTTTCAACTGGGGACGGATAAGCTGGTTAACAAGTGAAGAAGTGCATCGCGGGAATTGTATTCTCTAATGTATATGGTTATAATTATCTATGCATTACATTACAGTGAGTCAGGAGTGTTCCTGTGGGAATCGTCAATAGTTACTGGCAGCTTGGCTTTATGCTTTATAATTGTTTGGGCAGAAGCTAATGGCACTTGACACTTTAAAGACTACTTTAAGTGTTCACAAGGGACAATATGTGTCTTACTAAAACCCTAAGAGCAGCTGTTTCATTTATTATTAGTATACTATTTTGATCATATGGTAACATGTTCCATCTAACCAGCTCAGGTCATCAGGACAGGAAATAATATGTTCATAACTCTATCACTTTTATCCTAATCCAGTAATTTGGCAACTGGTTTACCACTGATAGATATTATGCTCCAAAAGTCTACCATCACTTCTGGAATATACAGATGTATTAACTTAGTGTATACTCCTTAATGGGAGTATGTTTGTACACAGTGCCTGTCTGAATATTAGCACCTTTTATTAAAAATGAGCTAAAGACCAAAGAAAGTACAAAACATCCGAAAGCTGCATCTGGTGGTCAGTGAGATATATAATTTGTTGCCACTAAAAATGAACTGAGGATGCCTTTCAGTTTGTTCTCAGGCAAACAAGTGTCATTATAGTGATTCAGATAAAAAGAAAAAGTAAGGAGAAAAAAGTGAGGAAAGTAAGGACTAGAAAATTTAGGTATAATTTTACATGTTGCATATTAACTTTTTCCTCCCTTCATTTCATTTGAAATATGATCTTATGCTGCAACCACAAATTGCTGTCTACAGTCTTTTTTTTTATTAGTTACCCTATAACAAGTCATATAAAGAAATATGTTTTTATTTTAAAGCTTTTGCATTCCTACATCAAAGCACATGATGACACTGCAATTGAAAAAAAAGACTTCCCAACAAAGCAACTGGGACTATGGCGAGCATGTAATCGCACAAATAAATATTAGTAATCAACTGCAGTGTTTATATTGACACAGATGATGTTAAATTAAATAGCAAATAATAAAACTAGCATGACATAAACCGGCAGAAAAAAACCCAAAGGATGTTAAAAACTGTTCATACTTTACACATAGCTGTATTCAATTATGGGCTATCAATATAGTGACACTTGTTGTATTGAGAACAAACTAAAACAAAGGTGGGCGGGGTCGACGCAAGAAAAGGCAAGGCCTGTACAAAATATCACAATCGAGCACACCATCGTCAACAAAAAGCTTCAAAAGCTTTCAAAGTTTTTCAAACAAACTGAATGATATTGTATAGTTGCTGAAGTCTTCATATCAGGGGTGTCGGTTTGCATTAAAGGGCATATTACATTGCATTCATTTGTTTAACTTCATTCTTAAATATAGCTTATCGTTATCACGTGCAGTTTCACAGTACGTTTAGTTGCCAATAGATGTGCATGACGACAAAGAGAAGCGAGGGAGAAGTTTAGCCTCTAAAAGCAAAAAAGGACAGACAGAGTGAGCTGGTACAATACTCGTTATTGCCACATTAGTCATAGCTACTCAGTGCAAACTCTCAGTGAACTCTGATCACCAGCCAACCACCGTCCTTCTGCAAGCACCAAGTTGACTGAACCACTGAGCTGATGAAGCTTCTACGAGGTAAGTATATAACGAAGAAATGGAGAATCTTACTGTGACGAGTACCGCTGTCTTCGATGGTCAATACAAGAATATGTCTTACAGTTCACCCTCCACCCCCCACCCCCCACGTGTCCAGTGCAATTTCACACAATATACAGTACACATATTACATGTTGACCAGTTAGAGACTATTGCTTTAACAACTTGCGATGAGCAAACGTGAGAGAAGGAAATAAAAACACGTAACGTGGCTACGTGGCTGTACAGTTCTTGAGGACATTTATAATTATCACATTTCCATTTTGAGATGAAAATAAGATAAGAAACAATTTCACAGAACCTTCGGGTGATATAGAGCAAAGGGTCTCTGGTTATAACAAGACCTCGGCTGCCAGATTTCTGTACACAACATCTTTATATACATCATCATGATCCCCCGTCAATCAGACTGCTAATTGGCCACCTTTAAAAACTATTTCAAGTCCCTTTTACCTTTAAGTTTAGTATTGTTTAAAAGTGTTAAAATGACTCCAAGCTTCATCCTTCCACTGTCAGTTGGCACCACCTTTATTTATTGATTTATTTTTTAATGGGCTGTCCCTCGCCTCGGACTGGGTGATGCAGCTGCGCGTCAAACACCCAACCCGGGTGTCAAGCCTTGGCTTCCAGCATCTCGAGGAATAGTTTGTGCATGGGGACTTTGCCCTGCATTTTGATGCTGTAGAAGTGCTGAACGGCCTTGGTGGCAGTCTGACGGAGCAGAGGCAGGGTCATGAGCAGCTTGCCTGCCCGCCGGGGGTCCTCTGGGTGCTGGGAACCCTCAAAATCCTGCAGGGCCTCGTGCAGAGAATCCTGGAGCCTTTGGACAGCTTCAATATTCTCTATGTGCATGGAGTCTGGAGCGGGAAGAAGAAAGGTGGAATGACAAAAATGCTTAAGACAAATTAAATGTTTCATGCCTACATTGACAACAGCTGCATGTTTTGCAGCTGCATCATCTGGTTTTAAAGTCAGTAGCTTGTATATGCAAACATGCAATTTTGCTTCTTAGTGCTTAATGACGCTCCTTAAATAAATGACTACGCATGGCTGGAAGTCTCGGGAGACATAGGAAGAGAGGGAAGTACAGTAGGTATATATAAATATACAGCAGAAGAGGAAAAAAAGATTCATTTCTTTTGGTATCGTGGACCACATACATCCCCCCTGCTAATGAATTCAGATGGCTGCATTACTAGGATATCGTTCAGCTGAATGATGGTGGCAGATGGGCTTCATTTCCATAAGAAAGAGCAGTTGGCCCCCTTATGTATAGGCTCTAAAATAAAACCAGTTGAGACTTATTAAAAACTGCTCTCTACGTATAAGTCTACGTTTTGGAGGAAAAAAAAGAAAAGAAAAAAAAAGACAGTCTTGTCCTCCAAAGGACGAGCTGACAGCGAGCATTTTAATGGACAAGCAGTGGTTTGCTTTCAGCCAATTTCACTGCACTGACATACTGTGTCAGGTCTAATCTGTGTATGCATCATATCCACAATTCATTAACTCACAGATAAAGCCGTGCACGACGCAAATGCAAATTCAATACAGTATTATAATCAAATCTCACAGAATCAGATAAACTCGTCCTACCCTGGTAGTAATACGGAGTATCGCTAAAGACAAGGCAAACACGGCTGCTGATTGAAGTGTAAGTGAATGAGATCAGCACTGCTATGTGTCATGAAAGTTGTGGAGTGAAGTAAGACCGTGTATGAACATGTAAATGAGGCAGAAAAAAGGGAAAGTACAAGGCTAATTATGTTCCTAACTGACTGATTAAGTCTCTTTTACCAGTCGCCTTCTGTGTAAATTGCATTTCTATCTTGGGAAATTAACTAGGCTATGTGGACCGCACATGTGTTCCAGCACTCTTCATTTGAAACCTTCATGTTAATGCTGATCTGATCCTCATTAGGCTGTACGATCATGTGTGTGCGCACGCTCAGATGTGAGAAAGAGAGAGGAAAATAAGCAATATGTTTTTAAATGGGTGCACGGCGTGTGTGTGTGTGAGTGTGTCTAAGGAGGCTGGGGCTGGGGGAGGAATGCAAAACTAACTTTGAAGAAACAATTTCCATGTAATCCGTCAGCAGCCTGGCGTCAATCCCGTCGATACTTTGCTAATTACAAAATCAATGGCCATGAATTTCCACAGCTGTCACACCCAGAGGACCACTGGAGCCAAAGCTCGCCGAGACTGTGTTCAAACGAGCCGAAGTTGCCCCTTCGCCCTCCCACAGCAACCCCTCTGAACCCTAGCCTTCCTCTCTCTCTCACATGTCTTCCTTATACCTTTACCTCCCTGTCTTTCCATCTCCTCCCCTTCTATTTATCCCCCACTTTCCCATGGAGTGTTTGTCATCAGGAGACTAAAGCTCTGGTCTCAGCATTTTTCATTTTTTTCAGTCAGGCAGGAGAAAAGACTCCTAACAGGCATTGATTAGCAGGGGACAGGCCCAGCCTCATGAAAAGCAAACTGTCAATACGGGCGCAGCATCTTCACACTGGAACAAACGAGGCCCGTCGCTCCCCGACGCTCATTCCACTCCACTTAACACATTTTATTGACAGCCCGTGTTTTTCTAATGAAATGCTAAATATATCTCCCTCGGCTGTGGCGCGCTGGCAGCTACTGTTATGGAGATGGAGAGAATGAGAGCGCAATGTGACAGTCACACGCACACACGTGCACATGTATCTGCACACAAATTAAAATATAGCTGCATACACACACACACGGACACACAGAGACAAAGTTAAATTAAAAAAAATATCTTGATCTTGACCTTTAAGTCCTCTCTTATCAGGGATCTTTCATTGTGGTGGCGATGGTGCTACAAGATACCGATAACCACTCGGCATTTTCCCCCCATGTTCTATTTCTTTGTTTGTTTAATTAAATGCCAACTACTGGGCTTTACTTGAGATTTTATATAAATATGTTCCTTCCTATCTATAACATTATGGTGATAAAAAAAAAGGATTTTTGACAAAAATGACTTAGATTAAACTTCTCTCTTTATTAGGTACACTTCATTTGATCTAATTTAGTGAAATCAATAGCTTGACCACATATTCCTTCTATATAAATCTTACAATATTCAGTTTTCGATTACTTGAGTATAATAATTCAATTTACTTAAATTTTATTTATTAGGCAGATAGTATAGTCGCCTCAAGGTGCTATATGTTTGGTAAAGCCCCTCCAGAGAAAACCCCAACAACCAGATGACCCCTGTGAACAAGCACTTGGTGACAGTGGGAAAGAAAACCTCACTTTTAACAGGAAGAAACCCCCAAAAGAACCAGGTTCAGGGAGGTGCGGCCATCTGTCATGACTGGGTGGGGCTAGTAGTCAATGCAAATATGCCACTGAGCCACTACTATCTCTGTTTTAAATAGATCATTTTTGAAAAACTCAAAGTCTTCGGAAGCCAAATACAATAAACAGAAATTAGGATGGGTTTAGGATGTAATCCCATCATTTTGACTTGCATTCTGCATCATGATCTAATCTGATGCACTATGATGCACTATGATGTTTACAAAGATCCAAACCTACTACTGATCCAACATTTCTATGAATTTGAGCCTACAATATTTGTGCTATTCACAAATTAAGAGACTAGGATTACGAATTCAAGTCCAACAGGTGGATGGAAGATTACCTGAGTTAGAGAGTGCGATGGCTTTGAGCGTAACAAATTCCTCCTTCTCCATGCGCAGCTTCTTGTAGCGCCGGACCAATGGCAAGATGGCAACATGAAGGTCCAGCAGGCTTGAGATCCTCGCCTGCTCCTCATCTACCACGTAGTCCTCTGCATACATTATCTCGTCTTCGCAGGGCAGCGAGCGAAACACAATGCTCAGCACCAGGATCTCCATCCAGGCACTCTGCAATAGACTCATCTGGTCTGCCAGCGAGAGTGTGGAAAAGCCTGCAGGAGTATAAAGAAAATATATGTCACATTTTAACATTTTCTAGGTACTGCTGAGCCCTCACACAGAACAACCATGTGACATAGTAGAGCCCATTAACCCCCCTGCTCACTTGTTGCCTCTTTCAGTCCTCTGTGTACTTTATGGGCTATGTACAATTGCTGCACAATCCTCAAAGAAGTCTGACTTGAAACAGAGACCGACCACTGTATGCAGTGGCTTTGAGGGAGCAATATAAATCAGTCAGGAGCAGAGGCCTTTGAAACATGAGCCTCAGCCATCAACTCAGTCCTTCTGCAACCCACTGCGTAAGCACATGGGACCCTGCTTAGTGAGGACAAATCCAGACTTAACACTGATTATATCGTATCATTGTCAGAGTAAGGACGAGTGAACAGACATTCACTTCTTTACAACAACTTCAAAGTTGATTCTGTCATTTAAAACATACTAAATTAATGGACTGAAATTCCAATTGAGAAAAGAAGGAGGAAAAAGAAGATATTGTGGATTTATAATTAGATGCTTTATAGTTTTCACAATTTCTAAGAGACTTTTCTGGAACTCTTCCACCCTTTTCTTAAAAGGATAAGAACAAAACTTTCAAATAGCATTCAAAACACTTCCGAATCAAAAACCTTTGCTTACATCAGAAAGGCCATCTGATGTTTTTTTTTGTTTTTTATCTGGACTATAAGATATAGCCTACATACAAAAAAATTTACTACAATAAGAAACTCTAATAGTAAATGCCCATGTTACAGTACTTTCTGGCCCATTTCTGCCATTGGCCATTAAATTAAAATAATACGACGCTTCATATATTGTAGGCCCATAAATGCGCAAATTGGGTCATTTTAGCCCACTGCCAGGTGGTTGCCATGCAACATGATGATAATATATCATGTATATTTCCACTTGTGTGGATATAAATGAGATATTTAGAGTTGTGAAATGAAAACAATGGGATGATTTCATATGGTGTTGTGGACTGTTGTACATTAAAGGCTAAAAAGATAATTTCAGTCATTGGAAAGGTGGTTTTCATGGAACCTGAAGGTATCATATTATATCATGCATAACTTAAGTTTTGTGGATATGTTATCGTTGTGAAGCAAAAATTATAAAACCCTTTAATAAGTTTCTGCAGCTTCATAAATGCTATAAACAATTCATTTTAACCTATTGTTAGCTGGATGCTAGTCAATATGATGAATATCTGATATACGATAACAACCTTCAGGTGTATCAGATGAACCTGCGTACCAAGTTTGGTAGCTCAATACCTTATTTTGTAGGAGGAGTTTGCAGCAAAGAAACACATTTGCAGCAATTTTGAGCCATCATGATTAAGAAACTGGATCTGTTCCGTAGCTGTGATGTAGTTCTCCCAACAGCATTTACAAGTTCACAAGTTTAGCAATGTGCTGATTTTCTGCGTGTGAGAATTTATTTCGAGTTTTGCAGCTGGAGAAATCAGGTCTGTATATATTTTTGAATTAACATAATCACTGGGATTCTCTTTGAATTGAGAGCAGTTTAAGTTTTTCACCACTGTGGCATGATGTGATGGAATTATGAAGGGGAATGCTTTAAATGCAGCAATGTTAAGATCGAAAACCAAAGCCTACATGCAGGCTCCTTACTCTGTTGTTCAACCTTTTGAACTTATAGTGGCAATTCATCCAAATCTTGAGGTCAACCCATCAACTTTCACCTCTAACATTCCCCCACATCACATCAAACACCTGAAAGGACCTCACTGGCCACAATACCTTTCACTACTCTGTGGTGAATAGGAAGGTGATTGGGGGATATTGACCAGGGCCTTGAACTCACCACGCTGCTTACTTAAATCTTAGAACTTGTATGGATTGGAATCGGACAGGTTGACTTAAAAGGGGTCCTCCCGATGTTTCTTATCAAGCAAATAGAGGAACGACGGGAAGCGGGAGAATGAAGCAGAGAGAAAAGAGTGCTGGGGGTGTCATTGATTAGTAGATTGTAATCAGTCCACCAAATGCGAAAGGGTATCGATTCAAGCCTCAGATCTGACAAACAGACATTTGATGGAGGACATCCGGTACATGTTTAGTGGGGGGAAGAGAGGATCACAGGATCACTGAATGTAGATATCAATGCTGTGTCAGGAATTCATGAGTTTACTCCAGATTTCCCAAAGACACTTCTGCAAGAGAAATGAATGGCCTAAATTCTGTGAAGCTTATTTAGAATAGTGAGACAGGACAAAATAAGTCTGACAGTTAGGAAAAGAGTAGCATAGTTACATACAACCTGTTTAAATAACTGCAAAGCAAGAATAATTCAGGCTAAAAATCATTCTTATTAGCTGTATTTAATGCATGCCTTTAATATACTGCCTCAACATAAAACCACTAATTGTGCAGAATGCACTCCCGTTGTGAAATCACAAGATTGGTTATCATGGGCATCCTGTAGTGTGAGGCACCAGGACACTGGCAACAAATGCTTTGGGTCTTGTGAGCTGCTGGGTGTGGCCCTCATGAACCTGGACTGTTTTTGAATGTGGCACAACTGGACTTTGGAGTTCAGATCAAGTCTTTGGGCACTTTGTACAGTTTCTTAAGCTGCTCCTGTGCAATTCAGGAACCCAGCACATGTCAAAGTAACATCTACACTGAGGCCATGGCTAAAGGTTTTCCCAGCAGAACATCGCACTGTGCTTTTCATTTTGTGACTCATTGGTGAAGAGATGCATACATTTTCTCATTTCCCCCAGCACCCCTGCGCCTTTTTCTTTTCTTCTTTTTTTTCTTACTCTCAATTTACTGAAGCAATTTAGTGACTTCCTGGTTTCCCTGGGGTTAGCTTGGAGCTGGAAGTGCGTCGCCAGGAGGTGGTTGAGTTAAGTGTCACTGTGGAGGGTAAATCTCCCTGATGAAATATCAATATTTCTCCCTAGTGATTTAATGCTGTTTGACCAAACACAACCAAACAATACTGAGCAAACCAGGCTATATCAGTGTCTCTGTGTTTGCAAAAAACATGAACAGTGACACTGTTCTGCTAAACTACAGGGTTTATGGCCGAATAAATCCTTAATTTTACATCCTATAGGTTTTGCCATTATGTGTCTTCATAGTGCAGTCACTTAGACATTGGGAGCTATCAGAAAATGCTTAACAAATTGAACAAACAATTTTCAGTGAGTGCAAGGGAATGATAAATACAAAATATATTACTTATATGGCTTAATCAAGACTAATTTTTGAAGGTTACAGTTAACTTCAATTCAATTTATTTATATAGTGGCAAAACACAACACAACAAGGAAAATTTTAATAATAATCTCAAAAGCAGAGAGGGTCATTGAAAAACAAAAAACAGTACAAAAAGTATTTAAGACTGAATACGTGTAAATAGAGTGTTACTCAAATATGCATAAATGTATAAAACGTGGAATTTAAGTTTTGCTAACGAGGCTATTTTTCACCAAACTGTGTCTTTTAGCTCTTCACTCTGTGCATTATTGCCAAAATAAAGAACACCCTGACTCAGATACTAAAGGAACTAGTCCAAACATTTTCCTTTTCCAGGCTGGACTCCTTGTTACAAAAATGCGGGACCAGAAAGAGACACATTCTCTACTTTTATGAATAATCTTTACAATTTAATTTTTTGATAATTAAACTGGCTCAGTGACCCTGAACACTGCATGCATTTATCTGTGACTATTGCATGACATTGAATCTGAATCTTCTCTCTCCTCTGGTTTGTGCTTTGTACTCTCTCTTTGCACCTCTCTGCACAAGCTACACTATTTATGATCTGTAGTTACGAGCCCAACTAACCTGCTCAGTGTTTATAGTGTGTTATTGCTCATCTCTTGTCTCTCCACTCCCCACAGCTGACTGAGGCAGATGGCTGCTCCTCCCCGTCCCCCTAGTTCTGTCTGAGGTTTCTTCCTGTTAAAAGGGAGTTTTTTCCAAGTGCACGGCTACAGGGAATAGTAGGTTTGTAACACTGCAACTCCAACCATGTAAAACCATGTAAAATGCTGTTTTTGGAGCCATCAAATACATTTTAATCCTAATAGTCAAAACAAGATTTACTAAGCTGAAAAAATTTAATCAAAATGAATATTTTTAGCTATATATAGAGAGAGACAGTAAGTATATAAGAAATGCATTTAGCATTGAATTCACTGTCTTATTACCATGTTGTGCTCCACAAGCTGCTGAGCAGTTTTTGTAGTAGCGTATTGACTTGCAGGGGGAAGCTTTCTAATGTTTGTGTGTGTGTTCGTGTGTGTGTGGAGAGGGGTGTTGCTGTTTCATCAAACACATTACAATACGGTCGCACTGTAAAACACCATATTTTGCTAATGTAGCTTTGAGTTAGCAATGTGTCTATTTCTTTAAAGGTTCCCATATTAGTGGCTGTTTGGCAGGGTTCTGGTAATGCAACAAAAAGTACAGGTGCGTGTAAGATAACTGAGGCCCTGCTCAGTACAGTGAGGAGACTGAGTGGTTGGCAGTGAAGCTTGAAGCTGTCATTGAGAGCGAGGTCTAAAACAGACAGCAGTTCACTCTCTATTCATTTAGTATCATTACAGGCCTCCTAAGAGCCCTAATGGGCCTAATAAAAAGACAGAGGTAATAATGAGACTTGAGGGCCCTATATGAGCAGGAGGAGTAGGAGAGGGAGAGCCAGGGGAACAGGAGAACAAGGAAGCCAGAGAGAGTGCGTGAAAGGTATTATGGCAGAGGTAGCGCGGGACAGAAACAGAGAAAAAGAAAGGAAAAAGAACGAGCATTGAATAAAGTGAATAGAGGGCGCTGTACGCTGTTGACTCTAATGTGGTCTACGCTTTGTGAGATGGTGTGTGTGCATGTGTGTGGTTACGAATCAAGGGCCACGCCTCCTACTCTTAGACAATAACATGTCTACTATCATGTTCTTGAAGCCAAAATGTGCGTTTTTGATTTTATTTTGGGTCATTTACACAAAAAAATAAACCAAACTAAACCACGATGATTAAAAACGCATCAAATTATTTCTTTTAAGCTGCAAAACACAAATATTTAAGCCTTCACAATGAACACATTTACAACAAAACTTAAGCAGTATTACATGTTTCTTCCCAGCTCTCCACATGTGGATGCTGAAGGACTTTTACATTAATGGAGCGATCTGCACTAATGACTCCTATTACCTCATCGTTAAGGTCATTTGCGCAGTGGGCTATGAGTGTAATGGAGGGAGTGGACTGTTAAACTGTAGGGACCCCTTTTGTCTTAATCGTTACTTGGTGACATTTTGACCCAGTGGCTGCGGGTAAAATGTCTCCGGAGTGTCACGTGCCGCTTTTAATAACTCTGACAGATCTGGATTTAGATCTTCACACCATAAAAGATCAATACTTATATATATATACACACACAAATGTAACAGAGAATAAGCCAAGGGAGAAAAAAACATTACAGTAAAATTCATTACAGGCCCCATGGGGCTCCATTAAATTGAGGAATTTGACTGTAGTTACCCTATTTGGCTTTTTTGCCCCTTGTTCTCGAGATGTTGGATGAAAAAGGGGTCAGGACCAAAAAAAAACAAACAAAAAACTGTGCATTTGGGTCAGGGAAGCTTGTTTCTCGATGTAAACTCTGTGGTGAGACAGCACGCCTGTCTCAAACTCCAGCAACCCTCCACGGGCTGATCGCTTAATCAGCCTTCTCTTTTCCTTTGTAAAAACATTCTTCTTTAAAGTTCAAAGGGCTGGTTTGGGATCAGCTCGTTTTGGCCAACAAACGGATGACATAAGCTTTCTCCAATAGGCAACTACTTCTATGTTTTTCTACTATGCAATTGTTGCTGTTTTCAGATGGTTGTCCACTTGGTTGACTGTGGATGAGGTGGCTAGGTGCCCCACTAGTGGAACATAGCATATATTTGAGAACCACAGCAAACTGACGCATAATGTGGAGGAGTTGTCTCCTAATATCCTTCTCCACTCCTGAACTTTTCTTACCACTAAGGCTTCACACAGGCCCGTTGATAACCATATGGCAACCACCGGTCATAAGGTTGCCAGGTAAGGTCCCTAGTTAGTTGCTATAGTTGCCAGTAGTTTGCATGAAAGCTGCCAATTTTTTCTCTCTGAGCTGTAGTTAAACTTAAAAAAGTACAACGCAAACTAAAAAATGACAACTGTTGACCTTCAGAGTAAAGGTGGTACCTTACTGCATCAGACAATACCTTTTAAAAGCGGCATCTTTTAGTTTGAAGGCAAACAACAACATGACATATTAGTGTCATTATATATTAAACAAAGCCAAAATGCAAAAATTAAATATGCCCCATGATATAGTAGCTAGTAGAACTGGCTTTAGTGTCAATATCTCAAAGTAATCGTTTCATTGTAACCGTTAATGATTTATCTCATTGAGGTTTGTTTATGCACAGCTCTCTTAAGGCTCCCTGCATTGTATTGAGACTGGGGTCTGGACTTTGACTGGGCCATTGCAACACCTTGATCCTTTTTCCACTTGTGAATAGGCTTTCTCACTGCAGTTCAACTTTTTTGGAAATTACTTTAACTCTTACCGGACTGATGAGTAAGAACATTTCTGATATCTTTGCTCCTTTGCATTATGTTAACGCACACCTGAATAAACCTCAGCTTTTATAGAGGTGCTCACACTCGCTGACGACCAATTAATTAACTTGATTAACAGCAGCTTGCTGCTACTTCTCTTCCCATTTCATAAGGATGTACTTAATCCACACACTGCATCTTTTACGTTTTTGTCAAATAAATAATGACACGGGTAACATGCCATGTGCAATTCATAAAAATTTGTATTTACTTCATTTTAACCAAATAATTTTTATTATGTCCCGATATGTAAAAACGGTTCTGTACTTGCCATGGTCCTATATTTACTCTGGGTCAACGCTCGGCAAATGATTCGTAGTCTTGCTTTAAGTATGGACAATAAGTCAATGAATGGGACAAATAATACAACACTGTGCCAGCCCAAAAGGAGACAGAGCGAAAAAAAACACTCCATTGTTTTGTCGAAAAATTAATTTCATTCATTTCTTTTTGCGACTGATTAATTGTGTTTAAACAACCATTTTTTGGTTGACGTAAGGATTTGCTGTTTCTTTGTTTTCACTGTGAAGTTAATGCACAACAAAAGACAACTGAGGATACAATTTGTGTCCTGAGTGTTGCCATTTATTTTAATTAATTAGGAGACCCTTAAGAAATGCCTCAGTGAAGAATATTACTTGCTTTAATTGAATAATAATTGAACTGACAACACAGGCATCTTTTACATGCTTTATTTAACCAGATCAATGACTTGCATATACTTTGAAACCAGCCAGTGCTCCCTATGAACATGCAGGGGTCCAAAGTGTCTCCTTCAGCCGATAAAGATGAGAAGAACAGAAGATCTAAGAACATTTGCATAACAAGTCTTATTTAAGAATTCATCAACAAGGAGAAGGGAAATCCATCAGTATTTCCCTAAATAAATCAATTTCACCACAGGCCCTGTGTAGTCTCCTTAAGTAAGTAAGAGGATTGCTTCCTTTAAGTCTGGGATTGAAATGGAATACATTGACGTAGGGGCGGGTCCCCCCCACAGACTCTCCCACCCCACTCCACCCCACTCCACCCACTCCACCCCACCCCAGTCAAATCAAAGGTTTCAGCTGCTCTTTATTGATTAGATTTTAGAATATGGGACTAGCTTCTCCCTTAGGTGCAGATGAGTAGCAGATGTTAATTATCCTGTGTGTGTGCATGCGTATGAGTGGGAGGGTGTGCGGTGTTATGTACAGCAGTCTGTGAAGTACTCCAGTAATCTCACACTGTAACATTTCAACAAATCAAAGAGCAAACACCAGTTTAGCTTCCGCTTTGCTAACAGCACAAGACCACACATGAACCTCTTTTTTTTTTTTTTTAACAACCTAATAGACGACCCTACTTCTGTTTCTATTTCACCGTAGAGCAAATCTGTATAAAAAGCACCTATGTCTGAATTTTCACATTAAGACAAGTGTTTGGAAAGCCAGAGCCCCGATGACAGGTTCAGTCATGAGGAGTCACATGTGTCTACCTGGGATATGTTTGGCCCAGCCAATGATGACCACCAGCTCACGGTCAGCCAAGTCACACAGCGTTGTCAGAGCCTTGATGTCTCCGTCCGGCATGGTGGGGTCAGGCATGGCATAGATCTTCTCTGGCTCCACCACCAGCAGATGAGAGACAATCTTTGTCACTAAGAGGGGGAAGAGAAAGAGAGAGGGACGGAGGGGGTGAGAGGATATAAATGTAGCGTGATGTGTGACAGTTTTAGGCAACAGTGTTTGCCTAAAATATGATCATATTGTGCCACATTAACTAATAAAGGTAATGCTTTCTGTAATGCTCACGTAATATGCACATTTTCACTGAGTGAGATTTTTAAATTAAATAAAAGCAACAAAAAAGCGACTCACGTGGTTTTTTGGCTGGAGGGGGGAGGGTGAGGCCGAGGTAGGCGCCGTTTTCGGCATCCAACCGCCGCTTGTACTTCTGACGCCCCCCTCTCACTCGATCCAGACGCACGCCTGCAAAAAAAGAAAATATCACGTATGCGTAAATAAACCAAAACTGAAATGTGATGATTACATAGCACACTAAAATAAAAGGGAATTTTACTTTTTATGTTTGCAAGTAGGCGTTGCTGTTGACTTGCTCTCTTTCCTTTTATCTGCTTAATTTTTGAAAGTTACATTCAGTTACAATGACCTATTTTAAGGCGTCGTATTGGCAAACCATAACCACAACTTATTATAAAGCTGTAGCCTATTTATTGAGGAAAACTTGACCTATTTTGCTATGTCATCAGACTCTCACAAGCATTTCAGTGTTTTCTACCCTGTATAAAAAATACTATAAAACCATTCTTCATATAATATACAGTAAAAATAATTCAGATTGCAGCATTTTTCTGTCACGTATCTACATAAACAGTTTTATTCCTTTATTTTTAACCTTTCGACCATCAAGCAGGACTTCTGAGTGGAAGTTTAAGCATTCACAGGCAGGATTATCTTCAAAGCCATCACAGAGGACGCGGGCTGGATGCACCTTGTCTGCTGAATTTATACGTTTGCATTAAAAGTTGTTTGAGCACCGAGGGAGAGCAAACAGATTTTACATGGTCAAGTGGAATTAAGTCGTATGAGATTTCCCAGTGACTCATATAAATTCCTTTGATTCCCCTGGAAACAAAAGAATCCGATTAGGATGGTCTTTCAATTTCCTGACACCGACTATCCACTAACCTAATTACCCACCGTGCCCAGAGGGAGCTCATTCTTCCCAGCAAACACAGTGAGATCATTTTATGCCTGGCAGATTGAAGCTAAATCGAGAGCCCCTCTCCTAACACAGCTTTCCATTTGTACGCCTTAAAGTAATCAATAAGGCTTGCAAATAGACTTCTTGTTCTTTGAACACATGTGGATGCAGTTTTAATTAGTCAGTTAGGCAGGCAGGAGCTGGGTTTGCGATAGATGGAGCTTTAGTGGTTGTTTTTAGCATTACTCTTGGTTAAGTTAAATTTAAAATGATAAATTGGGCTTCAAGAAACTGTGTGCATGTACTCCAGATATTAAATCGGTTCAGGAGCTTCTCTCTCTCTATTTAATGGTACACAGAGGCCTAATAAAGGGTTATGCAGTTAGTTAAGCCTTTCACAATAATAAGCTTGTTTAATGCATAAATATATTAAGAAGGTACCAACTTCAAATTCATGCTGCATGTACTTGTCAGGCTAACTGACAGTGAATTGTTTCTGCATTTGCCCCTAACATTATCAAGACACACACACACACACTGACACACACGCGCACACACACACACACACACTAGTTTTCCTGCCATGGGCTGCTAGGTCATGTAGCTACGACAAGTGACAAGTGACCAAACAGCCAGAGTTAGAATTCCAAGATCCGCGGGGGCTGTTTGAACTCAAACATCCAACTGGCCCATAATTAATAGACGCTGACAAGAATTAAGAGCTCAGTGCAAACCAGTTTCAGTTTACAGCTTAGCGGCGCTGCAAACAACAGAGACCCGAGGCAGGAGGGCAGGGACAACGATGAGGGAAAAAACAAGGGTTAGATAAGGCTGAAGAGTGGGAGGGTTGGAAAATCAAAGAGAACAATCTGCTGTGCTTGGATGAATATATCTGTTTTCTGACGGTTTCTTCTTTCTCAGCTTGTACATCCTCTCCCTGATGGCCCTGCCTGTCCCAGTGACCACCTGATCTCACCAGTGCGGGATTATCTCCTCCCCATGTGATATGGAACAGTACTGAGAATATGACCACAACAAGACAGCTGAATGAGGCCCCTGGAAGAGGGCCGGAGAGGGTGTGAGGGGGGCCGTGTGTGTCATCGTCAGCACCGCATTCCTAACCTCAGGCCCAAAACCACATCGGCCTCCACGCTTCAAGACAATGCGGGGTCCAGACGAGAGCCTCTGATATGGGTTGGGGGCAGCGGGGGCCAGGCGGGTCCACAGATCATCTTAAAGGCATCCAGATCCTTTTTTATGGTTGCTGGCCTTTCATAAAGTGTGACAGGCAAAGTATGGATGCATGGGTGAGGTTATGGGGTAAAAGAAGTGTGTGTGCTGGATAATATGAATTCCCATACTACAGCACGCTCATAACTTTGTGCTGACTGCGAGAAAGATGGGCTGAGATACTTGGCTGAAAGTCTATTCTTGCTATGTGAGTGTGTTTGTGTGTGTTTGCGTGCGTGCACATGTGTGTGGAAAGACGAGGCATATTTACACTGGAGCAATCTTTACAGCCACCTGATCCAGATTCCCTTTCACATACACTACCTTTATTGACTTGTTAAAACGTTAAAGCAATTTTCTCATTAAAGTGACAGCGTTCCGCTTTATGTGCTGGCCGTGTGTCCTGCGGATTATTATTTCTTCTATGCGTTTATTATTTACACATAATTGGACAGATATTGATTTTACCACAGCAGCTGCCAAAAAAATTATTTTATGCTTACATAAAAAAAGGAATAAATAAATAACACAGTAAGTAAAACGGCCCTAAAAAATACATAAGAAAATTGTTAAAGTCCACCTTAAAACACAAACGTCAAAATGAAACTCTGAGTTAAGTATATGATTACATTTTCTGCTTAAAACACCCTCAAATGATCTAAATCCACATACTTCACAATGCAGTCAGAAACATTATGTCTATATATTGAAAAACACCCACGTCAGCAGTGTCTTCAATGTAAAAATGAAGCCAAAAAAATAGAAATACACAGAGCTTGATCGAAAACAAAAAAACGTGTCCAAATACAACATTCATGATATAAGTGAGATTCATTCTTCTGATGCAAAAAGAAGCTCTACAGAACAGCTATCATCACTGAAAGGTGCATGTGTCTCATAACGAGACTGTGTGTTACTATGTGAACATGTGCTCGTGTGTACATGCGTGTTTAAACTTCTCACTCTCAACTATTTTCAGCCTTTCACCTGTCAGAGGCGCTTCTTTCGAGAGAATGTGTCAGAATTGGCCGGCTGGCTAATGCTGCCAAAGGGAGATTAGGAGCTCCCTATTTTAGCTGGGAAAAATCAGAGGGATGCGGCGTGCAGCCCCCTCCGACGCGGCCCGCTCACCCTTTGCGAAGCCCTTCCAGGGCTGCCTCTGAACGTCTGATCTGGAAGGTTCGAAAGAGGTACAGTAAAGGCTGTCATCAGGTTTTCTTCTTAAGTCTGGGTGGGCTGAAAATAAGAAGGGAAAGGCGAAGAAAAGACTACAAAAAAAGTTGAAGGGGGCTGGGTTGGGTAATAACATGGCGCACCATCTGCTGCGACCCCCTCCCGGTGGCCTAGGCAATGCTGGCACTGCTTAACCGTAACTGCCATGGCACTTGTAACACTCTTTATCATGTTTTACACTTTACATTAATCTGAGCCAGCGTGTCCACAAAGGGCTATTCTTTTGTATCGCAGTGCTGCGCTAACCACAGATGCAGCTCTAATCAAAAACATCTGCAGGGCTCGAGAAAGGCCGGACCCATTCATGAAGTTGAAGCTGGCGTAGAGGACAACATAAAATTTTTAAAAAAGATAGAAGGGTGTCAGTGACAAACACGGGACCTCAAGGAGCGATTCCGAGCCACTTGTCATGGGTGATATATGTTTTGACATGTGTGTCATGAAGCGAGGGCATGTATAGAAGGTTTGCTATGAGGTCAGCGCCTCGCTAAATCCTCTTCTTCGGAGGAACACGTGTTAGCCTCCGTGTCTGATCTATCACCTGCCAGACAGTGAGGACAGGCCAGTGCAGAGCCTCTGGGTGGGCGCTGACTCTCAGCTGCATTCTACCAGCTACTCTGACACCCTAAAAAGCAAACAAGCCCACACACATGTGCTGTTAGATAGACAAGTTTACCGTACAAGAAAAAACATGTGGCAAGGAGGGAGAGGTCCTTCTGACTTACAGTTTAAGTACTTCGAATGGTGCAGAGCAACACACGCTAAAGAAATTCTGGTTCTGTAGACACCCACAGAGTATAGACTTTGGGTATATCTTTATTATGATGATGTAATCTTAGCATATAGATTGGTTTCTGATTTAAGCCTATTGATTGGGACGGGACCTGACAGTCTGTGATATTGGATATGGCTTTACTAATCTTTTGTGTATGTGGCTGGAGGAAAATAAGGCTGTAACATTACCCTGGTAGCCACGTTCGCTCAGGAAAGACTGCTGATCCCTATCTGTGGTTAGGAGAGGGCGAGACAGCGGTGTAGGTTGCCAAAATAGTCTGGCAGCTTGTGTTCATCCACCACATTACAGCGATGTCAGAAAATCCCCACAAGCAAAGAATAAACCACAGAAACACTGAGCTAACATCGCTGAACTACAACAACCAGTAGTGACTTCTGAAGAGCAAACTGTAAGTGCCTTTCTTCTTTCAGTACAGGCGTTCAGTGGGTCTAAGGCGGTATGCTTCTGTTCCAGTGGGACGTGGTTTTTGAACACGATAATTTGTTAACATGATGATTGGACACCTGTTCAAGGACCAACATAGA